>JAODAL010011443.1:0-99987 GCA_025379985.1 Phyllomedusa bahiana
CCTCAGCTGCTGCGCCGTTTACCTCCACTTCTGTCACTGTGCCACTCTGTGGCCTTCTCCGTTTTTGCCCCCCAAAATGTGATTTTTCCCACTGTCTGACCTCATCGCTGCGCCGTGACCTAGACCGGTGTAAATTGTCCCTCTGTGGCCTATCTTTTTTTTCCCACCCCCAAAAAATGTATTGTCCACTGTCTGCCCTGCTGCTGCGCCGTGCCTACACACTGTGTCAAAGTGCCACTCTGGGGCCTATCCTTTTTTGCCACTCTAGAAGTTTGTCCCTGTCTGGATCTGCTGCTGGTTGTTGATGCGTCAAAACCAACTGTTCATTGTCCATTTTTGGGCCCCTACCCCGTTTTTGCTCCTCCAGAAGTCATTGTGCCACTTTTTGGGCCCTCATGCTGCTGTGGCTCCCGCCGTCACCTCCACACTCTCCACTGAAGTTCCCACCTACCCCCTCAGTTGTTTTTTTCCAGCTGTCGCTGCCTGATTTTCAGGCTACTTTCCCCGCTTCAGTCTTTGGTCGTTTTTTGCTTCTTAAGTCCCAGGGAATTTTATAGTGAAGCGATTCTAGAGGCGGGCAGTCATGTGCGGTCATAAAAAACAAACATTGTATGAAGACCAAAACCAAGCTCCTTCTGCATATTTAAGCATGGGCACAAAGTTCTACAGACCCTGCAGGCTTGTGCACCCTGGAAATAGCTGTTTTTTTTAACGTGATTCGTCCTGAAGAATTCGGAACGAAGTTATTTTTGTCGGGAAATTTTGGGTAAGGAGCGACCGAAATTTTGAGAAATTCGCCCATCTCTAATAATACCACGTATTTCACAGTTTATGAATTGATGAATGGTAAACTTGTCCCCTAACCGAAATTTGTTTTTGTCATGTAGTTGCACGCACTACAAGTTCCACATTTGAAGCATCCTGTATCTAGTTTTCATTTAGTTAATTGGGAAATGGCTTTTGATAAAATGTCCCCAATGCTTTTGCATTTTCTATATGTGATGGGTGATTGTGGAGAAATACTTTGCACAATATTATAATCAATTTTCATGATATTTCAATAATTATTAAGGATTTGTCTTTTTTTCAACATAAGCATCATCAAACGTTCCTTTTCTGATAAATTCATCAGTATCTTGTTTGGTTTGGAAAAAAACGAAACAGTATGACATTCTTTCCCACTTTAAAAGGATTTTTTTTTTTAGGATACCCTCTATGTTTAAAGTCTTCAAATCGTCTCCTCAAATCCAATCATTCGTTTCATAATCATCTGGGTTAGGAGTTCCCTTTAAGCCACCAGTACTTTTCCATTGAAATACCTGCTTTGAGAGCTTACTAAATATTGTTGTTTTTAAAGGGGTTTTCTCACCATGCTGTTTCACAAGCAGCTTTTCATCCCCTGTCTGGTCAGGCTGCGAGTGGTTCTATAGCAGTGATTAGCATATGTAGCTTCTCTGTAACTGTCAGGAATGGAGAATAGTGAATCCTCTGGGTCATCGCGAGAAGATGGTATGAGCCACACCAGCTAGTCGAGTCTAAGGAGCCCCCCGGTTCTTTACCAGAGCCCACTGCAAGGCCAGTTGGGCTTTGCTGCAGGGGACTCCCAGGTCGCTACCCCTAACGTGACCACTCGCAGTGATGGCCAAGGTGCAGCGAGGTGCAAAGGAGTAAGGCAGAGGTGTAGCCAGGTCCAATCAGTAAGGTCAGGACAAGCAGCAGGCAAAAGAGGTCAAAGTCCAGGCAAGGGGTCAGAACACAGAAGAACAGTAACTAGGAACTCTACTCTCACACTAAATCACGCCAACAACTGGAAAGGGAGTGAGTGAGAAATAAGGTTGTATAGGGTCAGCGCACGATGATTATCCTATCAGCAGTGCACTGACCTTTAAATCTCAGAGAGAAGGTGCGTGTTGACATGTAGACAGGAGCACAACCACAGTCCAGAGCGGGGATCGCAGCGTGCTTTGTGACAGTAACTACCTGAGACATTACAAAGACCGAATTGCAGGAGATGTAATTTTCAGTAAACAAAGCAACAATTGCTTATCTGTAAACAAAAGCTAATCTTCTTAGTGATATTGAGTCTGCTCCTGAGTGAGCTCTGTCCATGGTGATGTCACTCCCTGCTCTCTCTCTAATCAGGAGGGAAGATTATGATTGTAACCAGAGAAACCAGTGGGCACTTGGAGCAGATAAAATCTCTCTTATCTTATGACCAAGGCAAAATGTCCCTAAATGCCGAAAGATATTGCAAAGTGACTTATTTTTGCAAGATCTTTAACATAAAACGCAATCCCTGTAGTGAGACAACCCCTTTAACTTCTAACCCCAGGAGCCCATAATGCTGTTCAGATGGCCCTGGATAAGGTTGAGTATTACCATATTAGATCAGTTTCTTAACCTTTGAACATAATAAGAAGACCTTAGGGAAAAGAGTGTTCACTGCTTTGGTTGGGAAAAAAAGAATAGATTATACTGTTAATCCCATAAAAATTACAATATGAAAATCTGCATCTTCTCCTGATTTTTGTTTCCCTTCTGCAATTTCATTGAACTCTTACAAATCTGAAAAAGATAAGCACCCAGTGTAGCACAGACTCTGATGTAATTAGACTCACAAAAATGAAATATATTTTCATATTATTTTTCATTATTTAAATGCTAGGGGCAGAGACAACAGCAAATATTGCAGCATTAGAAATGAGACATAGAAAAGGTTAATTGCTTCATTAAGCCTATGAGACTATGCAGTGCGTGCAGTATTAAAAATTACCCAAGGACAAAATAACATCAGAGAGGATGGGATACTGTCAGAATCATACACATCATTTCAAAGGTCAATACAAGCCACAATTTCATTTAACTTTTGCATTCCGTTGAAATCATGAGTGAAGGCTGTAGACTGCACCTTACTGTGTAGCAGGTTATTTACATACAAGTGTACCATTAAGGTTTATATGTGCAAATGCCAATACACAAACATTAGCCTTTATTAACATGTATCTCCATGTAGTTGTTGTCTGTCTGTATACATGCTAAAAGTAACACCTTTGTGTAATTCATTTTAGTTTCATTTACCACTTAAGTTCCAAGCCTGTTTTAGATTTAAAGAGGTTTTGCCACGAAGTAAAACTGACGTGGGAAGTTTGAATATTAAAGGGGTTTTATCGTTACAAAGATCATGTCTCAGATTATGGGGACAGTAAAAATAAGCACTTTTGTAATTGGGTTGCATTACCTCTGTCACTTGGTTTAGCAGATATGAGCTTCTCTTTAAATCTGTCTTCTATTTCTGCTGTTGCTGGTCAGAACGCCCCCTTGTCGATTCTCGCACCCTAGACACGCCCCGTGCACGGTGATTGGCTGGCTGACATTTCATTCAGCCTTTTGGGATATGCCCCTAGACAGGAAACGCCCCGGCCACGCCCCCTGTGCTGTGATTGGCTACCTGCACACTCTGTGTTTACTCTCCTCTGAGCTGTTAAAATCGATAGTGAAACCAAGGTCTGTTGGCTCTATGTACATCTCGCAGCTTTAGGGTCAATGTTCTGGGCAATTACTGACTGTTTAAGGGGCTTTTGCCAAGAGGTTGATTCACCTCCTCACAGATCCAGTCCTTAAGCTGCTACTTGGAAAAGAAAGCGTTCTGTTCCTCAGATCGAATGCAAGCCCGCCTCCTTATGACGTCATCACCTGTAGTGTATAACATAAGGATTCAACACTGTGTCTGCATAAGCTGTTTGTGTGGTGCAGAGCTTAGGTGATCAACTCTCCAAGACAGAGGTTAGGAGTTCAATCCCCATCAGTAGTTTTTTTTTTTTCTTTATAAATTGTACCATTTGTGAAGATATGAAAATATATGTGTAGACATCTATAATTTTATTTTTATACACACACAAAGCTCCCCTATATAGTGTCTTTACTTGAAGCTGGCATTTGTCCTTGTAGTTGAGCAAAGATCTCTGCCTGTTTTCAGTACAATTTGGGTGACACCACTAGAACAGCTGCTGGCTTTCAGTGTAATTTGTGTGATAAGACATATGACAGGTGCTTGCTGGAGCCTCTAAGCTGCAGACATAAGCAGGCAGGAGGCTACAGAGCTGTTATATCCAGACAACCTTCTGCATCCCCTGCTTTATAGAAAATGATGATGTCACAGTTCTTCAGTGAGGAGAGACATGCCTCCTGGGAGGAGAGACACGCCTGCTGACAGGAGAGACACGCCCCTAGATTTCAAACTCAATCTGAGAAAATTAACTGAACAGCACGAGCAGCTCAAACGATAACACTCCTTTAAATAATAAACATTTTCACCTTTTATCATTATTACAAAATTCTGCACCGTTTTTGTTTTAGCTGCTCCCTTAGTGATCCATTGTTTACAGCTCATCTGCAGGGGAGACGACCAGAGCTGAGAGCTCCTCAGTCCTGGTCACACATGCTCAGACATCACCTCTGCTCTCGGACAGCTATTGAGTGTTCAAACCCCAGGTGCTGTCATTCTACTCCCGTCCTTTGGACTAGTTAGTAATATGTCAAACAGTGCACATAAAAAAAGAACCCTCAATAAGGTCTGTGCATTGAAAAAGAGGAACAAAAAAAATCCACAGGTTAAGTTCATGCAGGGATTTGAACCAAGGACCTTTGTGCTGTAAAGCAAAAATGTTACCTCTGAGCTACAGTGTAGCTACTTACATGTTTATATAAAAACAGACCTTTCTTTCACTAGAGAGAAAAGGCCTGGTGATGTCATCCTGCTGGGTCACATGATATACAATTCAAACAAATCACACACCCCCTTCTGAGCACACAGAGCTGAAGAGCTGATGCAAGAGGTATGAAATAAGATCATGGCAAAACCCCTTTAACCCCTTAAGGAGACGGCGTTTTTTTTGTTGACACGTTTTTCCCTCCGCGCCTTCCCAGAGCCATAACTTTTTTATTTTTCCACCTAAATAGACATAGGAGGGCTTTCATTTTGCGGGACAAGAAGTACTTTCTAATGGTGTTATTCACTGTACTATAGAATATACTGGGAAACCGCAAAAAAAATTCCAAGTGGGACAAATTGTAAAAAAAAAAAAACATATTTTCGCCATGTTTGCGTGTGTATTGCTTTTATGGCATTCATTCTTTGGTATATATAATGTGATATCTGTATTCTACAGGTTGATTTGCATCCGCCAATACCAAACATGTAGGGTTTCCGTTATGTTTTGGTACTGTAAAAAAATTCCAAAAATTTTCTAATTTTGAAATTTGCGCCGTGGTGCCATTTTGTGTGGCCAATAACTTTTTTGTACTAACACCTACGGACGTCAGTGAGGCGGCATTTTTTGTGGGCCGAAGTGCACTTTTTATCGCTAGCAGTTTGGAATGCATGCGACTTTTTTGATCACTTTTATTTCAATTTTTAAGTGACGTATAATGACCAAAAAATGCAATTTTGGCGTTTGGAATTTTTTTCTTCTACGGTGCTCAGCGTACGGGATAAATTATGTTATATTTTTATAGATCGGACTTTTTTGGACCCGGCAATACCGAATATGTGTAACTTTTTTAGTATTTTATTGTTTTTATTTGTAAAATGGGGGAAGGGGGTGATTTGAACTTTAAATACTTTTTTTTGTACTTTAAAACTTTATTTCTTTTTTTTTTTTTACTTTTACATTGAGTCCCCCTATGGTGCTTGACCACTAGGAGGCGCGATCGTTAATACAGTCTAATGCATTGCATAGACAATGCATTAGACTGTACCAAGATGGCGGTTTCTCCACTTCTTGCCTGCGGCCGGAAGTGGGGCAAATGAGGACATGGCAACGATGGGAGCAGGGGCGTAACTAGAAATGGCAAGGCCCCATAGCAAACTTTACAATAGGGCCCCCCCACCATCCATAAAAAAAAAAAATGAACTTATCATGTGTTCCATCAAGAATGACAGAAAAAATCGTGTACACCAGACACATCCCGCACATGCCACTCACATGTCGGTTACATGCCGGTCACATCCCGCACATGCCAGTTACTCACACAACGGTCACATCCCGCACACGCCAGCCACTCACACGGCGATCACATCCCACACACGCCAGCCACTCACACGCCACTCACATCCTGCACACGCCAGCCACTCACATCCCTCACACTCCACTCACGCACACGCCGCTCACATCCCGCACACGCCAGCCGCTCACACGCTGGTCACATCCCGCACACGCCAGCCACTTACACGCTGGTCACAGCCCACACACGCCAGTTACTCACACCCCGGTCACATACCGCATACGCCAGCCACTCACACTCCGGTCACATCCCGCACACACCAGTCACTCAAACGCTGGTCACATCCCACACACGCCAGCCACTCACACGCTGGTCACATCCCACACACGCCAGTTACTCACACACCGGTCACATCCCGCACACACCAGCCACTCACACTCCGGTCACATCCCACACACACCAGCCACTCACACGCCGGTCACATCCCGCACACGCCAGCCACTCCCACGCTGGTCACATCCCGCACACCCCAGCCACTCACATGCTGGTCACATCCCGTACACATACTGATATTTCTGATATTAGTTGACTGCGATCCTTTGATTGTTTACATAGATTTTTTTTTTGCTTTGGGAGCATCACCCTCTACCCTAAACTGAGTACTGGTCACTTATGTAGATAATATATAGATATATACAGTCACATCCATACACACATATATAAAGTCACATCCATACACACTAGAGACACACATATATACAGTCACCTACACACACACTTACCTGTATGCAATGCAGCTGTCTTATTCAGTCCAGACGTCTCAGGAAGACACGGGGTTGTTAAGGAAAGGACACATGGCAGCAGCTTCCTGCTCTCAGCCGCAGTGCAGACACCCCCTCCTCCATTGTCCCGTCGTTACTGTGCCTGTGTGGAGGCACCAAGGGGGCCCGCACACAGTACAGAGGAGAGGGGAGGAGGAGGCTGCTGGGGGAGCAGCTCTTTTAAAATACTTCTTATCAGCTCCGTGGAGCTGTGAGGAGCCCAGGTTGCCCCCTAGTGACTCTACGTATGTTATGACAGGGACCGGCCAGTTCCTGTTTGCTGCTGGCCGGGCCCCCAGGGAGTGCGGGCCCCGTAGCAGTCACTCTGCCTGCTTCGGCGGTAGTTCCGCCACTGGGTGGGAGCCTTCGCAAGGCTCCCCGCTGCCATGTCCAGGCATCGGATTGCCGCAGCTATGTTGTGGGGATGCCGATTGCTGGGAAGAATGTTGCCATTTTCAAAGCTGAAAAATTTCTGCATGTGAAACATGTAACGGGTGCGGCGCACATACAGCATACGTTGCAGCGCCGACCGCTGACATCTGGGTGTGGATCCACTGTGGTCACCACAGGCGAGATGGTATATTCAGAACCACGCCAGGGAGCGGAGTCTAAGGGGCCCCTGGTCTTCACCGGAGCCCGCCACAAAGTGGGACGGACTTAACTGTGGGGATCCCCAGGTCGCTACCCCTGACGTGGCTACCTGCGGTGACAGCCGAGGTGCAGGACAGGAACACAGGCGGTGGTAGACAGGAACATAGGTAGCTGGAGACGACGTACAGGCCACGGCAGGAACAGGACAGGTAACACAGCAGGTACAGGACGGGGATCAGGGCAAGATACAGTAGACACAGGACAGCAGGAGACAACAGACATATGGTCAGGAGCTCAGATGACTACAGGAACTGGACCAGCATCTCAGCGTCCAGAGACACTGGCAGGAGCTCAGCGATGGACTCAGCATGAGACTGCAACAAACAGTGGACTGACCCAGAGCAAAGGGAGGAACTTCCTCTTAATGCCAGGGGTCATAGGTCAAGAGGAAGTAGACAGAGACAAGTAACCTCTAAAGGGCAGGGAGCTACCGCGCGCGCCCTAGGAGGCACAGTGCACACACAGGACCCCAGGAAGCAACATGACAGGAGAGGCAAATACCAGGAAGACACGACACCCTGGCGGTCTATGGCAGCGGACCGCGGCGTGATCCGTGACAAAACAGATGGTCATACCAAACAAAATAGTAAATAATTAACATCTACCATATATGTATGTCTACTTTATGTTGGCATCACTTTCTAAACATCCCTTTATTTTTTAGGATTAAATTTATTATCAAGAAGAATTTTCAAGAAAATTTGCAACACAGACTTTTTTAAGCACCAATGCTGTTCTAACCTGACTTGTGGGGCCTTTATTTTACACACCCCAATAAACGACTCTATCCAAGCAACTGCACCCCTGAAGGTATTTGAAAAACACTTTTGTTAAGCTTGTTAACCTTTTAGGTGTTTCACTGAAATTAAAGCAAAGTGGAGTTGAAATTCGAAATAATTTTTTACTGGAGCACAGTAATTATCAGCAAAGAAACACAAATGAACAACGATTTCCTGTTTCTGCCATTTTTAACCCCTTAACGACCTTGGGCGTATGAGTACGTCCCAGGGCCGCTAAGGGGCGTTGCAGGGGGATCGCGCCACGACCCCCCCACACAGCACCGGGTGTTAGTGCAAAATCGGCGCTAACACCCGGCAATAACAGCGCCGGCGGGTGGCTCCGCCCGCTGGCGCTGTTTTACCCATCAGGCACCGCGGCAAAGTTGGCCGCGGCGTCTGAATGAACACCGATCGGTGCCGCGCACCGATCAGTACGGTCATCGGCACCTGCGCCGATCCGATCACCGGGCATTGTGGTGGAGAGCCTTGTGAAGGCTCCCGTCACTTACCCTGGCCGGTTTGCCCCACTTCCGTCCGCAGACAGAAAGTGGGGAAACCGCCATATTTGTACACCCTAATGCATTGCTTATGCAATGCATTCGGTTGTATTAACAATCGCGCCCCTTAGTGGTCAAGTCCCATAGGTGGCCTCACTGTTACCGTAAAAAAAAAAAACAAAGATTTAAAGTACAAAAAAAAAGTATTAAAAGTTCAAACCACCCCCCTTTCCCCATTTTACAAATAAATCATTAAAATAATAAAAAATTTTAAACATATTTTGGTATCGCCGCGTCCGAAAAAAGTCCGATCTATAAAAATATAACATATTTATCCCGTACGCTGAATACCGTAGAAGAAAAAAAATTCCAAACGCAAAATTGCGTTTTTTGGTCATTTTACGTCACTCAAAAATGGAATAAAAATGATCAAAAAAGTCGCATGCATTCCAAACTACTAGCGATAAAAAGTACACTTCAGTCCTCAAAAAATTCCCCATCACTGACGTCCGTAGGTATTAGTACAAAAAAGTTATTGGTCGCACAATATGGCGCCGTGGCGTAAATTTCAAAAATTTTAAATGTTTGGAATTCTTTTACGGTACCAAAACATAACATAAACCCTACATGTTTTTTATTGCCGGATGTGTAACAATCTGTAGAATACAGATAACACTTTATATTTACCGAAGATTGAACGCTATAAAAGCAAAACCCTCGCAAACCTGGCGAAAATACATTTTTTTTCACAATTTGTCCCACTTGGAATTTTTTTGCGGTTTCCTAGTTTATTCTATAGCATAGTGAATAACACAATTAGAAAGTACATCTTGTCTTACAAAAGAAAAGCCCTCATGTGTCTATGTAGGTGGAAAAATAAAAAAGTTATGGCTTTCAGAAGGCGAGGAGGGAAAAACGAACGTGTCACCCAAAAAAAACGCCTGGTCCTTAAGGGGTTAAAGATATCCCATATGTGGCTCTTGTATGCTACTAGACTCAACCACAAGTCTCAGAATAGGTGGAACACCTACTGGATTTGGGGACTCCTTTTTACTATGACATTTTTTAGGCGCCATTACAGGTTTGTAGATCCCCTAAGTTGCTAAAACATAATAAACACCCCTTAAAAGACCTGATTTGGGAATATATAGGCTACGTTATAGACAATCTGGGGGTCATTGTTTGACCCCTGGTTGTCATGAAGACCGACGGAATTTGTCGATTGCACTGTGGGTGTTCTGATGGAGAACAGAGGGAGGTTGTAAAGCTCTTTAGCTGCTGTGATCATTATTGGCCTGTCAATTACTGCTGGGCTCCAGCAAAGTATCAGTACATGAAGGTGCGTTAAGGGGTTAAAGGGGTTTTCGGTTGTTTAAAAAAGCTTGTGAGCCATTAAGAAAGTTTCTAAAATAAAATAAATATCCCACCTTTATAGGGAACCTGTCAGGTTGTTTGTACTACCATATCTGACAGCAGGATGTAATAGATGTGATACCCTATGCCATATGTATGCCAGCATGCTAAATACATAAGGGCTGTTCCTTCACTTCCATATATTTATTTTTACTTTATGTTAAAGTTATGCGTTTCACATCAGCATTGCCGTCTATTCAGAAATGCCATCTACTGATCCTTCTCAGAAAGGTCTGTGCAGTGAAATCATTGAATGAGTGACTCAATAAAGCCAATTAGTTCTTCACTTATGAACAGAAAAATCCTGTACTGTAACATTTGCTTGGCAGGATGACTCTAGGTATCGATTCAATTCCTCCCTGCAGTTTGAGCATTAAAAATCAGAGAAGTTACCTCGTAGTTAAAGAAATTCAATTTCCCTCTGTGTTCTGTCAAATATATTATAGCAAAAAACTAAATTGTTTTCCACTCAGCTCCATCACCAGTGCTATCAGGCCATCTTAGTAATAATGCACATTTTTTAAATTATACAAGTTACAGAATAAACACAATTATATTGTTGTATTCCATGGCAAGAACTCAGCCTGAGCTCGCAGATATACACATCAACTTAAAGGGGTTGTCTCACTGTAGGTTTTCAGCCTACCTCAGTGTTTCTGACTCCATAGGATTTTTGAATTCAGGGGCGTGCTTCTTGTCTGCCTCTTCTCCTTCCTTCCCCCCTTCCTGCACCTACGTCATCACCCTGGCCTCAGGTCTTGTGCTCGCTCCTGATGCTAAAGGCATGTCCCCATGGCAGAGAACAAATACCGGTTGGTTTATCCGACCGGTATTTGCTCTGCCCTCTAGGACGCAGGGAGAAGGCTTTTCTCCGCTGTTTGCAGAGAAAAGCCCTTCCCCTCCACATTGACTTGTTCATATTCCGCCTGAAAACCGGGCCGAAGACATGTTCTATGTTTTTCGGACCGCTGGCGATGTAAAAAAGTGAATTTCTACTTCTAAACACCATTTTTTTTCACTCTAAATGGGGCCTCTTCATTTCTAAATATATTTTTATATAAGTGAATGCTCTGTGTTTCTCCTAGATATAAGTAAAATAATGAAATTCTGTTCTGCAGCCACCACTAGATGGAGTGTTAGGAGCTTATTGCATACGTTTCATGCATTTAACTAAATAATAAGACAGGATGTAGTAAGTCTCCCAGAACTCCTCAGGGACATAACAAATTGCCACAGAGCACCATGCAACACTTCTAGGGTATCTCCATTCTAATTTGAGCTCCTTCTGCAGCAAAGTAAAGTAATAGAAATCATGTATGAAAGTTGGTGCTAACAACCCAGTTCTAAATCAGTATAAATCAGTGTAGAATGTATGAACCCGTTCTTCTGCAGGCCATACATATAGACGTATTGTAATCCTCTACGACAAGTCTGGCTCAGGCACCACCTTTAACCTGGTCTGGCTGTTCTAACTGTTATGCGCTGAGGTTTGGCGTCAAAGTTTGATATATGTGTCTGATTCTACGAATATGGTGTGAAACTCCCCCAGAACACCCCAAATCTTTGGCGCATTAAAAAGTGTCACGGGGGCGCTTATCGTGCCCAAATTTGTAGTGTGACTACACATCTATAGAACAGGTTTACTACAGTTTTTTGACGGCAGAAAACTGGGGCAACCCTGTTCATACATGTAGCCCCATGTTTTCAATTTTAGAAAAAAACTGGGTACGCATACTCTAAATTTGGAAAATCTATAATTTGTTCTGGGGGCTGTATAATTTATAGGGAACCTGTCAGGTGGTTTTTGCTACCCTGAGAGCAGAATGTGATAGAAGGAGATAAGCTGAGCTCTGTGGTATACAGGATTATAACACAGAGGAGAGAAGCTCAGCTCTGTGATAAAGGGTTATATGATAGAGGAGAGAAGCTGAGCTCTGGGATACATGGAGTTATATGATAGAGGAGAGAAGCTGAGCTCTGTGATATACAGTATAGGGTTATATGATAGAGGAGAGAAGCTGAGCTCTGTGATATATAGGATTATATGATAAAAGGAAAGAATCTGAGCTTTGTGATATAGAGGGTTATATGACAGAGGGAGAGCAGCTGAGCTCTGTGTTATAGGGTTATATTATATAGATGAGGAGCTGAGCTCTGTGATATATAGGGTTATATGATCTGGATGAAGATTTCTGAGTAAAAAGCAGAGAAAATCCTGATAGGACGCCTTAAGAGACTTTGGATATACTGCTGACCCCGCCCACATAAAGTGAGTGACTGCATTTCCTGCATCAGTGTGTGTACAGAGCAAACTGTCAATCACTGTATGTGGGCGGGGTCAGTAGAACTTTCAGTTTTATTTTCTGTTTTTTACTCAGAAATTCTGCACCAAACCATATAAACCTGTATACCCCAGAGCTCAGCCTCTCTCCCTCAATCACATATTGCTCTCCAATAGGGCAGCATAAGCCACCTGACTGGTTCACTTTAAACATCAATACAACGCCGCTGCCATTCCTAGGGTGCCTGCTTATGACATCATGATCAGTCATCTTGTGACACTGCAGCCAATCACAGGTCTCAGCAGTCACATGCCATTCATCCAAGATCCCACTGTGAATAGCTGCAGGGTCACATAAACAATGATCGTAATGTCATCACCCAGGATCAATACGGTAGAAGTGTCGGCAGTGCTGGAATAGAGCGGGTTTAAGCGGCTATTTGCTTTTCTTTTAGAACCTCCCCATCCGGCTGACAAGCTTTTTTAGAAAATGGAAAACTCCTTTAATTTGCCAAAAAAAGCAAAACACCCCTCCTTCCATAATTGTCTGTTTAGACAGGATAGCAGAGCATCTGTGCTTTATGGAAGGGTGTAATGAATGGGAGAAATGTCATAGATTACTACAATCTCCAGGAAGCAATAAACTACAGTCCCCTTCCCTTGGATACCAGAGAGTGACAGGTGAGAAACCTACAGAGCCTCATCTGTTTATAATGTTGCTATCATACCTTATCAAGGCTTTTGGCAGTACAGTACAGCTTACATCTGTCACTAAATTGAGTGCACTTTTTTGGAGCCTTGCTCCGGTTTACAGTTTAAGTGAACTGCAGAAAACAGGAAATGCCAATTTATTGTGTATTCTCTAGAGGGCAGTGTGAATACTGCAATGTTTAACTTTTTATACAGATGATCATGTATAAAATGACTAGCCACGTCTTCTTTAGGTGGTTTGGGGACCTAGAGAAAATTTGGTTGGAGGACGACTTTAAAGGAGTTTTGCCACAATCTAATTTTGACGTGGGATCCTCCAAAATGGGTATTTAATCACTTTTCTAAATATATGTGATTTTAAAAAAATGTAGCCTGTCACAGCTGCAGCTTTACAAACTTTTCATTTGTTTACTGTCTGTTTATATTATCTCTGGCCAAGACCTTGTGTTGTTTGCCCTTCTTATCTGATGGCAGGGCACAGGAACAAGCTTTGAAAGGAGAGGGAGAGCAGAGCAGTGCTACTGGGCATATGCACTAGCTCTGCTACTCTCAGTCACACACCCCCCCCCCCACTACTCCATCTCCTTACATTACAATGGCTCTCTGAGGTTCCTACACAGCCTTTCATGTGTAGAATCGCTGTAATGTAATTATATACTGTAAGTAAACATGCAGTCAGCTCCCTGCTTGATCCATTTTATCTTTTTTCTCCTAATCCACCCCTCCCCTCAGTAGTCAGTGAAGGCTGCCTGCTCAAATTTTATCTTTTCTCCTGAGTAGATAAGAGAGAGAAAACAAAACCTATATACAGTAGCTTGTGCACAATAGAGAGTTCTTCAGAGTTCTTCTCTGTGCTTTAGCCAAACAGCATGTTTGCTCAGCTAGACCTCAGAGCTCCTCCCACTACAAAGACTGATTGCATAATGAGTATCAGTTTTGGGAACATGCATGGGAGGTGGTGCGATGACATCACGAAGGAGGAACTTGTTTTTTTAAACAAGACTGAAGAGGACAGTTCAGCCTGTTAGCTGAGGAAATCACTTCTTGGCAAAACCCCTTTAAGGATGATAAAATGCAGATCTGCCGTGTAAACGCTTAATAGGAAGTATTGTGTATAGTGGGTGCTATAACAACAGGAAAAGCAGAAATACAATTTTAACAATAAATACTCATCAGCCTTTTGAATCTTTTTGAGAAATACATTCCTAACTTCTTGATTCCAATCAATGTCGCATTATCTTGCAACTAAACAAAACTTATTGCACATAACCACATTTTTTGTAAATTACTTGCATCTTTGTAGATTTTCTCCAGCATGTTTTACGTGTTTTCCAGTGTCCAGTATTTTGGTTAGTCGAGACGCTACATAGCTGCTTGTGCTTTGCAACACACCTGCAACGTTTCACGCCTCCTTTGTCAATTGTTAACCACTGAGAGAAATATTTGGTCCAGGGTGAAAGTGGTAATATAGTGAAAGTGTCATAACAACAGGCATACACTTTTTATTCCCAGAGATGCCTTAGGCGTCACTACCCACCGACCCTTGTGTTGAAACAGGACTTGGGGAAGGGGACTAGACAAGAAGAGAGAGTAAAGAGAGAGAGAGAGAGAGGAGCTGGAGTAGAGTGCAGACGACTGCAGAGAGCTCTGAGACACTGACGGACAGAGCTGACAGTTCAGCGGGTCTCTATTCCTGGGACAGCCTCTCACCTACAGAATCCCAGACTCCAACACAGGAGAATCCTGCCTCCCACTCCATGTGCATCCAGGCACGCAGGAAACTAAGAGAACTAACTAAGATGGAGGGATTTGTGAGGGATTAACAGCCATGCTGCTGTAAAGAGTTAGTAGACGCTGTGAAGACTGTGTGATCTGCTGTTTGAGGATTGGTAATGAGGACTGCTTTCTGCTATGTTTACAATTTTAATGTGCATCAATGGTGCCTTAACCACCCAGGCAACCGGGCCCCAAAGGTGGGACTGTTTGACTATATCGCTTCAGCTATTTGCTTGCTTATTTTAGGGCAGTTGTATGAACAAGGGTGTGTATGAGAGATACTATTAACCTGTGTTACACATTTGAGTCAACCTCCCACTGAGTTTTTTTAAAAAAAATGTCCCAACCCGCCCCCTTAAGTTTAGCTTTAACCCCCAGGGGGAATGCTTTGTTCACAGACTGGTTTTGTATTGTATCAAGTTATCTTTGTTGCTACATTTTTATATCTGCATTTTTGTTCACACAGTGTATTTGTGGGCCATATTTTGGGACATAATTTTCATGCAAAAATGCCCGCAAATCCGGTCCGCAGATATGGCAATTCATAGCTCTTATTGAGAGCTATGATTACCTGCAGGAAAACGAGTGTGGATGGGGGCCAGCACAGAGCACTTTAGAAGTATGCGCTGGCAAGCGCATATTTCTAGAACAGCCGCCATATAGCGGCGTGCACAGTACACCTCAATGTGTCAAGTTGTTTAATCCCTAACTTGTGAGTGTGTACTGAGCTTAAATATGGTTTCCCCAAGTCAACCCCTGGCAGAAGAGTAACCCCCCTCTTGCATCCCTGCAAACCTAAAAAGAAGCTCCAGGTGGAGGACTGCACCATAGTGAGGTGAGAACTAAAAGACACCCCGCTCATACAGGTTGGCACACATGGGTGTTACAGACATAAAAATGATTAATATCAATCATTCCCTTCAAGTTACAGCTAATTATCTACACTACTCCCAGTATGTCAGTACTGAGCCTAAAAAAGAAAAAACAACGTGTAGTTGAAAATAAACCGGCTTTAACAACTAGTTTTGGGACACTTGTTCAAAACTTTGGGTTAAGGACTTTTTTTCAAACATATAAATAAATGTAGTTAAAATTACTCCAATCATCTAATGGGTTTTTAAAACCCCTTAAATATTTCATTAAAAAAAAAATCGTTAATATAAGAAAGGTAATGCGAAGAAAAAAAAAGTGGAACAAGGTGATTGGTGGGGGTTTATCTTTGGGCCCCAAAAAAACACGAGAGTGGGTGAGCCCAAAAAAGAAGTTTTGTGCGTTAGGGCCCCCTCCCCACGGCATAGGACAAATTTCGGCGGGGTTTTTTCCTGTTTTTGGGCGTCCCCACGGGCCCCTGGGGGGGACGCTTTTCTTGCGAGGAGCGGAGGAAAAAACCCTCCCTCTTTACATTTAAAAGCACAGATTCCGTCCAAAAAAGGCAAGATTGCCTTTTATAAAGTTTTGCCGCCGGACCCCGGGGGCAAAAACCCCCCAACGGAAACCCGGCAGTGAGGCGCGCAGGGTTTTCCATAGAGCACAATTGTGCTCATTTCGGCGGTTTTTCGGGCGGTCTAAAAAACCCGAAACGGTGAAAAAACCGGCCAAAACCGTCAGTGGGCTCCCCTTAGGGCCAAGGTTGGTTTTTGAAGACATGAGTTAATTTTGGCAACAAGATACGAAGTGGTGGAGATTCAAAGGGAAGTTCCCCTTTTTTGCCAATCTTTAAACTACAATAGATTTTACAATTCGTGATCAAAAAGTGCCATGCAGCACAGAGTGCTTTGGTCTCTAGCCAGGCAGCCATGTTACCACTTAAGAAGAACAGTTTTTTTTTGTAAAGTGGAAGATTAAATAATGAAAAATAATGGATAGACACAACATTTTGGAATAACACCAATTAGGAGATAGTCTCAATAGGAAAAAAATGTCTGACAGTCTAAATATAATGAATGGACTTGTGTTGACTCCAGTGTTTGTTCCATTTATGCGGTATTTTATTCATGAGCTGTAAAAGAAAAACAGCATCGTTCTCTTGATTGTTTATGTCTTACTTAGGGAGTCTCGCAATTCCCCAGACTGTTTACTATTCAAATGTCTTCATTAAAAATGTGAAGGTGATAAAAATATTCAAGAAAATTACATAATGGCTTTCAAAATAAAATCCATGTGGTAACAAAGAACTGACAATGGATACTTGCCAGCTTTTATAATTTTAATTATGGGGAGTTGTGGGGAATTTGCCTCTGGTAAGTCAATTAACAAATGAAAGAAATACGCTAAATAAAAAATGAAATCTGGTAGTTTTCTGTTTAATGTTTTAATGTTAGTAATAATTGCTCTTATTAACTCTCATCAACACAGAGGGGTCAGAACTTTTGGATTACTCTTCAACGTTAAAAATTAAACACAAACTTTATTTTATATAATGAAGCATTTCTACCAATTTGGTTGGAATTGCTTGAGTGGTCTGTGGTTTCCTGCAAACATCTATAATCATCCCCCTTATTATGACCTTAGTTATATATAGCCCTGTCCTAATTTCCATAACCATGAAAATACGGTTTGCTACATAATCATACCTGATGATTGTGTCACAATTCTCTTAAAGCTTTCTGAAACAAAGTTCAGTAGCGCACTAGTTAATTGGCCGGCATCACGCAATTCTCTTAAAGCCCTAATGTCACGTCAAGGGGGGTGCAGTGAGCCCTAACGGGGAACCACCCACTGTCCCTCCCTTTACTTGAGTCTGCCCTGGGGGCCGGGACCAACTGGGAACAGTCCCTGCTTGCTAAAGTGGGGGGAAAGTGAGGAAGTAGAAAAAGTCAACGCCCGGGGGCCCCATATCAAATGGGAAAACCCCAAAAGCCAAAAATTCAGAACCAGGGGGAAAAAGGGTAAACAAGCCGGGGTTTCAAACCGAACGGGGGAGGTCCCAAATCAGGAGAAAACCGGGGCCCAGGAGACGGGCAAGGTCGGGTACACAGAAAAGAAAACACAAAAAAACCGAACAAGTACACAAAGGAGCCAAAAATATAAACGGGCCCAAGCACCCACCCTTCGGGGTTTTTAAAAGGGAATTTCCCTGGATACCGCCCCCTCCCAGCTGATTGGAGCGGCCCCCGGGTCCTCCCATTGGCTGGTGCAATCCCCCCCTGTCGGGGAGGGGCGGGTCCCCCCGTACTCCAGAGTTGTCAGCAGCAAGTGTACCCAGGGTGGGATAGTGATCAGTGCTGCAGCCTGTTAAACCCTGCACCCTTTGGAGCACGCCTAGCCATGACAGTCCCCCCCTTTTTTAGGGGGGGCCCCCGGGACCCTTCCCGGGTTTCTGGGTTTTTTCGGGTGAGACTCATGGAACCCCTCACCAGGCGATCACATGGAAAAGGTTTCCCCCGGAAAACCCAGGATCTCCCCTCAGGACCACCCCCCTTTCCCAAAGGCCCAGGTACTGCAGTAAAACCTTTGGGCCTTAGGGAAATCAAAGGATGGGGGTGACTTTTTTCTAACTCCCCTCTATGCAAACGGAGAAGGGGGCCTAGGGGGCGGAGTAAACGGGTTTGAATATCCTTTACAAAGTGCACGAGGGGCCCACGTTACTTAGGGAAGAGAAGGGGGTTTTTTCACCCGAAAAAGCCCCCGGGGAAAAACCCCCTCCTGAACCACTTTGGGAAACTTTTTCCGGGGTCCCGGTGGGGGGAAATTTAAAACCGGGAAAGGACGAGTTCGGGGAAACCCTTACCCCGCGGGAAAACGCAAAGATCCCATAGGCCTCACGCTGGAAAAAGGAAAAAAAAAAACGCCCCCCAGTTTAAACTTAGCCTGCACTCGTTTTGGCCAGCAGGGTAAGGAGACATCTTTTAAACCCCGCGGTCCCCACCTGACAATTTTTCCCTGAATTCCAGTCAAACACGGGTTTATGTTTCTGAACCCAGGGCACCCCCAAAAACCCAATCAGCGGGAAACCCCTCCATGACAAAAGGGGGAATACACTTTTTCAAAAGGGTAGGGGGGAATTTTCCGACCCCCCCATTTTTCCTTTAGGGGTACCTTATTAAATTAAAGGGCCCCCCAAATTTTAGAAATTGGTCATTGCCAAAAAAACCCCGGCGAGTCAATAGGCCCCCCAAAATTTTTTAGGCCCCCCCGTTGGCAAAAAAAGCATCAAAAAAAATTAGAAGCTGATCCAGAATCCCAAAGGGAAAACTTCCCAAAACCCGGGCGTAAACAAGTATGAAATTTTAAAATGGTACCCAGCAATTATTAGATACAATAGGAAATACCCTCCCTTCGCCTAGGTGATCTTCCTCTGACCCCTAGGCTTTGGGAAAGTTTACCGCCCTGGTTTTCCCTTTTGGAGTTTCCCAAAATTTCTGTGTCCATTTTTTCTCCACAGAAAAAGCAAACCCCCTGGAAAAAGGGACGAGTATTTTTTCCGGTTTCACTAGCCGTTGACAGAAAAAGCCCCCCCCTTGCTGGGCCCCCTCGGGGTTTTTTAAGTCGGAAAAAGGGTTTGGGGGGGTTCCCCTTGGTGGGGGACCGGGGGGGGGGGGAAACCTTTTCCTGCCTTTCCTCCCTAAAAGGGTCTGTCCAACGAAGGGCCCCAGTCCCCAGGGCCCCCTCAAATTTACCAGGGGTAGGGTAAGCCACCAATAAATCCTTCACATGGTCAGCAAACCCCCTAATTAAACTGGGATCTGAAAAGCTGCGTCATTCCCCCAGACGGAACGAACCCCGACGAAATTTTTGACAAAATCCTTCCCCAGTCTTTCACCCTGCCCCCAAAGGGGGGCGGGTGAGGGGTTTTGGCCCCCACTTTCCCCCATCTGGGGCAAATTAAAAAAGTACCCCTAAAGCGGCAAAAAAACCGGGCCAAAGAAACAGTTTTAGGGGATCAACGGTAAGAAAATGCCCCCCCCTGGGGGTGAAACCCCGCATAGGGCCAAAAACAATTCCCACCCTTTGTTCCTCTTTTCCCCGAGGTAAGTGGGGGGAGCCTTAAAAAACCCGGCGACAAAACCTCTCTAAATTTTTACAAAGGCCTTCCTGTTGCCAGAGAACCTGTCAGGGAACTTTATTTGGGGGTTTCCCCATGGGGGAAGGTAGTGCGGGGGCCCCTCTGAATTGGGGAGACTCCTTTCTGTTTTTACCCCCAGGCCCAAAACCCGGAAAAAAACGGGGTTTTGCCCCGGGATCTGCTCCTTTCCCGAGCTTTCCCTGGGGTCCCATAGGAGGGTGAGCAGTAACCCGGTTTTTGGCCGTGATAATGTCACATAAGGGGGGTGCAGTGAGCCCTAATGGAACCAGCCCCCTGGGCCCCCCCTACTTGACGTGCTGCCCCAGGCGCAGACTGCAATGGGCCACATTTCCCCGCTCTGCTAAAGTGCTGGGGAGGGGAGGAAAGTAGAATAGTCAACAGTCCCCGGGCCCAAAATTTAAAAAAGGAAAGCCCCAAAGGCCCCCAAATCAGAAAACCCGAGGAAAAAACGTAAACAAGCCGAGGGGGCCCCAAAAACCCAACGGGAGCGAAGCACAAAACAAGGGGCAAACCCGGGTCAGGGGAAAAAGGGCCCAGGTTTAGGTACACAGATAAGCAAAACACAAAAAAACCCAAAAAGTACCGAGGGCCAGGAAAATTAAAAGGCGGGAGCCCCAGCCCTTTAGGGGGGTTTTAAAAGGGGTTCCGGATTTCCGCCCCTGGCAGCTGATTGGAGCGGGCCCCCCGGGTTTCCCCCCCTTGGCGGGGGCAACTCGCCCCCTGTCAGGGGTGGTGGGCCCCTGGGCACTCCCCAGAGCTGTTCCCCAGCAAGGGATCAGGGGGGGATAGTGCATCAGCTGCTGCAGCCTGTTTTTATCCCCGCAGCCTTTGGCCCCAGCCAAACCCTGACAAAACCCGATCTCAATCCTTTGGGAAAAAGTAGGGGGAAAGCTGAAAAGGCCCAGGTGCGAGCAAGCGGCCCCCAAACATGGGTCAGTTATACCCGAAACCGGGCAGGAGGAATGGGGGAAAAAATTTCCTTTCCAATGTTTGGAAAAAATTTTTGAAAGGATAACCAAAAAAATTTGACCCAAGTTTAAAACAGTTTTAAGGGGAAAAGCCACCAAAAATAATGAAATTTTATGGAAACTTTTGACTTTGAAAATTCTCCCCTTTTTCTCATTTTCTTGCATTTGGACATATAAATAATTTTTTTAAATTTCCCAATTGACTTAAGGTTTAATTTTGATTTCTTTCCAAACATGAGAAAAAAAATTTCATACTTGTCTTTTTATATAGGGGGATGTTAAAATTTTGGTTTCCCGTAATTGTTTTTTATTTACCAAAATAAGTTTAAAAGGGATTGATGGGCCCTTTTTTCCCAAAGATATATCCTGCAGAGATTCAAGCTTTCATGTGTATATGTTGCCAAAACCCTTTTTCCACACAAAATAAACAGGACAGCTGCTTTGGGGGTTTTAGACAGGGGTTTGCGTTTATTTGAGGTTGGGTTGCCACTCAATATCCATTCAACTATGTAAAGTAATTAAAAATGCAACATTATAGCATTTTAAATTTTCACTTTTCTTTGTTCCTTGGGGGAGACCCTTTTAAGGGGGGGCAGGGATTTAGGTTTTCCCGTCTGTGTTTTTAATTTTTTTTGGGCAAAATTTTTCAATTTTTTTACAAGAAAAACCTGAACCCCTGTTATTAGTAGATTAAATATATAATATGAATGTAGTTTTTAAAAAGACCTAAATTGGGAAAAACATAATAAAACATTGTTTTAAAAAAAATCACAAAACAATTCTACATGCCCAGTCTGAAAGAACACATTAAACAGCTTTTTTTTTTCTGGAAAATGATATTTACAATAAAATCTTCCTCAAAAAAATTACTGGTACTTTCCTTTTTTGTTTTTTACAGACACTTGAAAGAACTGTCTCTGATGTACTACTTTGATTCATTCTGTTTTTATGAATTTTCTAATAAAATTGCTTGATCAGATATTTCTACTGGAAACCAGAAAAGACTGTCCAGGAATTTATGGATAGCAACCATTGGGCAGTATCCTTTAGTAGCTGCAGTCAGTGGCCATGTAAAGGTTGGGTGTAACAGATGAAGTCACACTAGTCGCCTCATTTCTGAGAGCTCCAATGGGCACTCTGCCACATACAGACAAAAGCACTAAATAGCTTGTTTTTTTAATTTGGGTTAATTACAGATGTTGCACCAGATACTAAGACTTTTATGTTACTCCTGTGTCCGAAAGCTGAGCTTATATGTGTCTACAACCTCTTGAAATTTGAGAATGAAGTCTTGCAGTATCGGCTGTTACTACCAACCTTGTATAAATCTGAAACAATGCAATTACTGTCAAACTGAAGCAAACCTACAGATGCCTTGTTTGGCATCCTGTAAAACGATAGGTAAAGTCAAGTGCATGCGTTAAAGAAAACTCATCCATTCCACAAGTCACATCAATTAAACCCATGTGTAACAACTCTCTACAAGTTGCCGACTATTGGTGCAGAATATATTAAATTTTTTTATTTTTCTGCAGAGCTACAAATGCCAAACAAAAATCACAGAGACCAAACAACTATAATCAAATATACTATGTGTTTAATGTAGTCACTGTCTATACATGTGAAATTAACCATTTATGCTATATAATTTTTCCCTTAATTTACTTAAGGAGGTTCTCTCACTACATTGATTCATCTTACCTCAGTTCTGTTTTCTTGGTTTCATTTTGAATTGAGGGGCGTGTTTACTGGCTTCCACTAGGCTGCAGTAGAAGCCAGGTCTACTGGCAACTAGTGCTGGCAGCCTATCATGAGAGAGTAAACAGATCTGTAGCTTTAGTGACCTGAGGAGCTGATGCAGCCCATACAAGAGGGGATATCTCAGAATAGGTAGGACACTGGTAATGGACACATATTACGAATTGTAAGATCTTTAACATAAAAAGCAATCCTTGTAGTGAGACAACCCCTTTAATGTTTGTAGCATTTTATAAAATTGAAGAGTAGATAAGTCACCTTCTAGGGAAAATTGCATCCATATGACTTCAGTATGTAAATGTATAAATACTTGAGGCTGTATCATGGATTTCATCTTAGTGTACATTATGTGTTCTGTAGAGTCTACCTCTGCTCTGCTCTCTGCCTTTGATACTATTGTATTTGGAAAGAAATAAACACTTTAAACTAAAAATTAATTGCTTTGCTCATTAAGTGAATTAAGCATCATTGTATAAACATTGCAATTGTCTTAGCACAAGCATTCAAGCAGAAGAACTTCCACAGGAAAAAAAATATAAAACTAAGAATATAAAAAGAAGATTTAAAATTCCCTGTTATTTATGTTACTTGTGGGTAACAAAATTTACGATGCTGTTTTCTATCGGTTGTCAGTTAAAAGCAAAACTGCCTCATGGATAATCACTACCAAATTTAATCTTTGACAAAATACATTTTGATAACACAGTTCCAGGGCAGTTATATGCACTTTATATATAGCCAAATGCTATTACTGTATGTATGAATGGAAGATACTAATCACATGTGAATTACAATACTGTTTTTTGATCAGTCTTCACATGACGATCATGCCTAACTCACGTGAACACGTGAACAAAATTGTTGGTGTTCTTCCATTAAAAAAAGTCACAAAAGTCACTAAAATTAAAATCAACTAATAAAAATCAGACATACCATTTGAATTGTGTTTTAACCAAAAAAAAAAAAAAAAAAAAAATTGTAATGAAACTGAGTAGTGTTGAGCGATTACGTTGGCCATCGACATCGGTCGATGGTCGATAGCCGACCATCATCGACAAGATATTCGATGGTCGATGGTAGATTATGATCGATGACCATTAAAGTCTATGGGAGAGCAACAACACCTTCATTCTTACACCCAAACAGGGCTGGAGAAGCTGGAATTAACATCCACAACAGTCAAATGGATACGTGCTACATCTTAGGCAACACACTTAGGTTATAAAAGCCACAGAAAAAAAATCACAGACCATTCACTATCCCTGTCTTGCACCACAGCCTGACCCTTAAACCTGCATGACCCACAAATTAAAAAGTGCCAGAAGGCAGTATGATTTGAACCATCATTTTTACTTAAACTGGACATTGATATCCTGTCCTGGAACGCAGCATGAGCCCCAAAAATGCATGACCCCCAGATATAAAAATTGCCGGATAAATTTGTCTTTCAACCACCATTTTAGTTTCACTGGACATAGACTATCCCTGTCCTGGGCCACAGCATGAGCCCCAAACCTGCATGACCCCCAGATTAAAAAGTGCCGGAAAAAGGAGTCTTTCAACCACCATTTTAGTTTCACTGGACATTGACTATACCTGTCCTGGGCCACAGCATGAGCCCCAAACCTGCATGACCCCAGATTAAAAAGTGCCGGAAAAAGGAGTCTTTCAACCACCATTTTAGTTTCACTGGACATATACAGTACTGTCCCTGTCCTGGGAAGCGCTTGCCCCTCCGTATGAGTGCGGACCAATTGAGCTTCACTTGGAAATACTGGTGGTTAACGCTCCTGTTCCACCCAGGTGCCCTTTTTCTTGGCATTCTTTTTCTCATTTTACTCAACGTGCTGGAGGAAATTGTCTCTGTACTTTGTTCTCTGTCCGTGCTCCATACTCCATGTCCTCTGAATAACTTACATCTGGTCAAGTTTTCCTGTACCTCCCTTGTACAATTCAGAGGAATTTTTTTACCAGCTATTTTGTACATGCAAGTTTTTTAGTAGTTTAATTCTAGAAAACACATTTTTAAAATAGGATGGAATCCCACCATGTCTTTGTTTCTCTTTTTTAACTGTATTAAATGGGTTGTCTCAATACAGGGATTGATAGCTATGTTAAAGATCTTGCAAAAACAAGTCATTTTGCAATATGTGTCCATTAACAGTGTCCTACCTATTCCTGTTTCTGACAGCACCATCACCCTTGAGCCACTCTTGACAATTGTGAAGAACAAATGTCTGTTAGAAACCACATTTTTTACAATAGGACCTGTAATATAGCTGCATTTCACAGCAAAATGCCCCCAAAAATTAAAAACATGAAAATTGTGCTGGATGCAGGTTGCATTAACCACTGAAGGACAGATTGGCGACGATGTTCATTACTGAGATTCACAGGGCCCTGTCCCAGCGATGACAGGCCTGACGGTCCTGCAACTGACGATTCGCTGGCATGCGTATTGTCGCCAGCACTGGAAGGAGCACCTTCTCTCGTACCTCTACCTCCATGTCCTACCCCCTCTTTGCTCGCTTACCACCTGCATTTTGCTCCATGTTCAGAAATATAAAAATTTGAGAAGGTATGGAAGAGTTTTGGAAAGTCTCTTATTAAAAGACGGCAAATCACAGCTATTCTCAAATCCCTCAAATCAAAACAAAATTGCTGGATTCAAATTTAACTGCAAAGTAGATCTATCAACAAAGCTGGCCTGCGCCAAAGTGAAAAAACACGTATCTGAAATGTATTCGGATAATAAAAGGTATTTTTGGCACCTTTCAATTCACCTGTGGTGACTACAAAATTGCTGTATTCACATTTAAGTGCAAGGTGCCTCAATGAACAAAGCTGTAGTGCGCAAAGTGAAAAAACACGTATCTGTAATGTATTCGGATAATAAAAGGTATTTTTGACACTATCAACCTGTGCTGACTACAAAATTGCTGGATTCTAATTTAACTGCAAGGTGGCTATATCAACAAAGCTGGAATGGGCAAAATTGAAAAAGAACACCTATCTGAAATGTATACTGATAATAAAAGTGGAGTTTTGCACCTAACAAAGAGACCTGCAGTTACTAGAAAAGATGTGTATCCTAATATAAGTTCAGGCTGCCCAATATCCAGGAAATATTTCAATAGAAAACTGTTAATAATAAAGCTATTGCAGTGCAATGTCTACACTAAGTCTTGGTGAACTTTATCCAGTATTCTTTATAGAGCTTGTCAGTGTCGCCCGCGGGGGGCCCCTGCCCCCGCTCCCCCTCCGGACTTTACAGCGGTAGATGCTCCTTTAAAATTCTCTACCTAACTACATAAAATCTTCCAATCTCTGATCTAACTAAGTTGTAAGGATCCCATCTAACAGTAGACCTTGCTCTGTGAAGAAATAGAATAATTTCGCTAAGCTGTTTGGACACAGGCAGAGCGCACGTCTTACTGCTATGAGACGCTGAGTAAGAGACACTGATCATGAACAGGAAGGGCTGTTCTATGTAAAACGAGGTCATGGGATTTTTCCAGCCAATCGCAACCATACACATCCCAGTCATGACGTCGCACACACATCTCACCCTTCTCTATTCTGTAAGCTGATTTGCTGGCCAGCAAAATGACTGGAAGCGCCGAAAATGGCACGATCTAAATAGATGATGCACAAATTTTAACCTAAATTATCGCATGATCTAAAAATTTCGATCAACATAAAAACTGTGCCGATTTCAACTTTGTCGATAATAATCGCTCAACACTAAAACTGAGCTGAACAAAAATAACAGTACCCATAGAAAAGACTGAAAATAATTTGAGCATAGTGATATCTTAAAGTAAGGTGTGACCAGCTGTTTTTAAACATGTAATCAGTCAGTCTGGATTTTTAAATGGTGAATAGTAGTCACTGTGCTGTTTGGTATCATGGTGTGTACCACACTGAACATAGACAAAAGAGAGCTAAGGATAGTGTTGTCTCAGAAGATTAGAAAAAAGAATTATAGTCAAACACGTTAAATGTAAAAGCTATAATGTTCCTGTTACTTTTGTTGCACATATTATTCAGAAATGTAAGGTCTATGGGATGAAAGCCAATCTCTCTGAACGTGGCCATGAGAAGAAAATTGATGACAAATTAGAGACAGATAATACAAATAATAAAAGCGCTGAGAACAACTTTCAAAGAGATTAGAGGTGAATTTTAAGGTCAGAGTTCATCAAGTGTCAGATTGCACCATCTGTCGCGGTCTTTGCCAAATTGGATTTAATGGAAGACAACTGAGGAGGAAACCAAATCATCATTGGAATTTGCCAAAATGCATAGTGACAAGCCACAAAGCTTCTGGAGTAACATCCTTTGGACAAATAAGATAAAACTTGAGCTTTTTGGCAAGTCACATCAACTCTATGTTCATAGATGTAAAAATGAAGAATACAAAGAAAAGTACATTTGCCTACTGTAAAACATGGAGGAGCCTTGGTTATTTTTTGTGTCTTCTTTTTTGCATCTTGCACAGGGTGTCCTGAATTTGTATAGGGTACAATGAATTTTCAAAACTGTCAAGGCATTCTCGAGTGAAATGTGTCAGAAAGTTTGGTCTAAGTCGCAGGTCATGGGTCCTCCAACAGGATAATGACCCATAACACAAAACATCCAAATAATGGCTAAGAGCAAAGCATTGGACTATTCTGATCTAAATCCTATTGAACATCTGTGGAAGGAGCTGAACCACGCGGTCTGGAGAAGGTACCTTCACACCTGAGACATCTGGAGCCGTTTGCTGATGAGGAGTGGGCCAAAATACCTGTGGACAGAATTCTCATTCAGAGTTATAGATATCCATTTCTTTTAGTGATTGCCTCAAATGTTTGTACAGCAAAATAGTAAGCAAGGGGTACCATCATTTTTGTCCAGGTCAGGATCATTAGTTTGTTTTTTAAAACTATTCGGTTGAACCACAATTCAAAAGCAATGTCTGATTTTTGTTAGCTGATTGTCAGTAAATTTCTTTTTATTACTTTTGTCAGTTTCAAGTTATTTCAGTGACCATAGTGGGTTTCTCTTTCTGTAACAGAAACAATTTGGAACCAACAATTTTGTCCAAATGTATACGTCACTTGATCAAAAAGAAAATGGATACCTATATATAAGCCAAGTATAAACACTTGAGACATTGAAAACTTCCCTTATTATGTCACTTAAAAAAAAAATCCTATCAGTAGTGGAGCTATATCCCTGAAAAATGGCAGCCCCATCTATCGGCAACTGCCCTTACTGGACCCTACTTTACCCTAAAAACCAAAATGGTGTCCTGACATGTTTCCTTTCAATAGGTTTATCAGGGGAACAATACGCCAACAGTGGTTTTGTAGAAGGGTAATGGATAGTAGAATGTAAGATGCTATCAGATTCCTAGGTGCATTTGTGGAAGACTAGTCACCCTATGTGACACTCCTAATCTCCCCACCAATGCACACCTCAGTATTTCACCTGTAAGGTAATATGATGTTATAGTATAGAAGATGTGCATGCGCCAGTACCAGTGTCTGCTAAATGCCTTCAGTATAAGCGTGCTGCAAAATGAAAGTTAAATCACCTCACCAACCTGCAATCCAAAGTGTACATGCACCAACGAAGGAGCGTAACAGCTCAGCCACACTCACAAAAATGCCTTAATAGTTGCCCCCAGCATGCAGTCTATTAAGTTGGTATGGAAACATGTAATTATGCCTCTAAACAGGGACGTTGCTAAGGTTCTAAAACATCCGGGGCCCGGGCCCTCTGTGTTATATTTTGCTCAGTAGGGGTGGATTCACACAGCATTTTTCACGGCTCATGGGGAAGTGCGACATGTATTTTTACAGAGAAAAAAATGTATGTTCCTGTCACTAATTTTACATGTGCAGTGGCAGCCGGGACGTGAGCAGAGGAGAGAGAATGAGAGTTATAGTGCTTTCATTGGCCATTGTCACGGTGGCTGGACCCCAACCAAACCTCCCATGCTCGTCCGTGACTACGTACATTAAAGTGGGGTACCTGCAGCTTGTTGTAATGTTACTAGGGTCACTCTTCATGATGATAGTGGCAGTCCTTTGGTGTGTGTGTGGAGGCGCCCATGATGTTATGCAGAAAGCAGGAGAGCAAACAGAGGGTTAATGGTGAAAACAGGATGACTTGTCCTTTTTTTACCAGCAAGATGCCAAACATGGCGTTCCTCTTCCATATTGTTACAGTCTTTTCTCTGCATGTTGCAGCTAGCATCCAGCAGTGGTCCCATATAATAAAGTCCCTTATGCAGATGCAATTTAGACTACAAGGAGCTCCTTTAACCCCAGAGGAACTGACATCCTAGTTTCTATCTTCCAGCTTTGACTTCAAGGGAATAACTGAGTGACCCCAGGAGAACTGAATTTGGGTTACATAAGCTAGGCCAGAGGCAACATTCTGGACATCATCTGAGAGGCAGGCCTGTGCAGAACTCACTATGCACCGCCTCAGTGGTACACACCTTGTGTACCTGTTTCCATGGGAGCCTCCATGAACCACCAGGCAGCAATTCACTCCATAATTGGCCAATTGTTCTTTTCATGAATCCATGGCTGGGAAATATGGCTATGGATCTACCAGCTGCGGTCTTGCAGGTGCCCAGGCTTCAAGGGTTTAGTCACATCCTCCATTCTTCATTCAGGCTTGGAGATAAACACTGAACTCAGCTAATCCACTACACTAAATCACTTCCACTAGGTAATTTATAAACTTTGTTGCTCTCTCTCCTACCTACCCTTCCTTCTGGTTTCCCTAGTAACTACTCCTTACCCCTCCCATCTCTTGACTGTTGCTGAAAAACTCACATCACAAAACACTACTGTCAGAGTGACTTTGCAGATCTCTATCTTTCAGTGTACTCAATTCACATTTCACAGACATAATACATTTTAAGGTTCACGCCAAAGGTCACTCCATCCATCCTCCCAACTGACTTAAAGGTGAACAGATGAACCAAGGCATGACACCTTAGTACAGACAGGTCATCACTATTATCATATATTTTAATACAATAATATGTTTACTCACTTTAGTGCAGTAACTCTGTAATGTACAAAAAGGGTTAAAACTATGCACAAAGGGTTAAATTGTGTACATTACACACGTATTCCACATAGATACCGTCCGTCACCTAAGCATTACACTGTACAATAAAAATAAGCCCCGACAAGTTTACTGGTTTTCAAAAGCGCTGATCTATGTATGATTATATAATATCTTATACATAACAGTCATACAGTTAACGAATAATAAACCTATACAAGGAGAAAATATACCATATATTTTTACTAAAAAAAAATCCCACAATACCAAGACCCAATAATATTACTACTTAAGGACAAAATAAAACTGCCAACTCATAACCAAATGGGACCACCACATGTGAATACCAGTTGTATGCAGGCACTCTGCAGACATATAATACCACCATACAGTGACCAGATAGTGGCAGATACCAGTTGCCAGCAGATATATAAGTGATTACACTGCAATTACATGTAGTGACTCACAGGTGATGTCTTCTCTGATGGGAGTTATTCACTTTCCTTTCTCTTCTCTATCCGGCCCAGACTGCCATGATGACTTCTCATGGCCATGAATCATTTCTGAAGAATTTACCACACAAAAATTTTAGAATCCTCACTTCTCTAGAACCTACCTAGCTACCTAACCACTTAAGAGGAGGGGGGATATACCTCTGTACCTAGTGGGAGTCTATATAGAAAAACATGGTGATGCCAAATACTTACAGCAACCCGCCCTTCCTATGATAGGTAATCCAGGTACCTGGGATGGGGGGTCTCCCATTGTTCCTATACAGGCCTCCATTAGGTAAGGAGGTGTACAGAGCCCCCCCCAATAGGTATCTAGGTATATAGGTTTCCTCAATAGGAAGGTAAATATATAGACTCTTGATAAGTAGGTACATTAATAGGTTGTTATATAGAAACCCTTTGTAGATAGGTATATACGCCCTCTCAGGATGTGGACAGGTATATATGACCCCCTATAGGTAGTTTTTATAGTCCCACACAGTAAAAAGGTAGGTGTAAAGGTCCTTTCAGTAGGTAAAAATATCATTCTCCCAAAAAAATTAAAAAATAAAGTAGATAGGTAGGTATATATGTCAACACGGTAAGTAGGTAGCTATATAGGTATCCCAATAGGTAAGTAGGTACAGAAAGACCCAGTTTAGGTAGTCATATAGCCCCTTTCAGTAGCTAGGAAGGTATATAGGGCCCCCAGTGGGTAGGTAAATAGGTTGCTTTGGTAGGTAGGTATACAGGTTATCCCAGTAGGTAGGTAGGTATATAGGTCCCCTAGTAGGTTCGCAGGTATATTGGTCCCCCAGTATGTAGGTGCTATACAGGTCCCCCAGTAGGTTGGCAGGTATTTTAGTCCCCCAGTTTATTGGTAATTATGTTGGGCCCCGCAGAAGGGTTGTAGTTATATAGGGCCCCAAGTATGTACTGTACATAGGTATATAGGTTTCCCCAGTAAGTTGGTACTTATATTGGAGCTGCCAGTAGGCAGGTATATATGTCCTCCAGTAGGTTATACAGTATCTCACAAAAAGTGACTACACCCCTCACACTTTTTTAAATATTGCATTATATCTTTTCATTGGACAACACTGAAGATATCACACTTTGATACAATGTAAAGTAGTCAGTGTACAGCTTGTATAACAGTGTAAATTTGGCGTGCCCTCAAAATAATTCACAGCCATCAGTGTCTAAACCACTGGCAACAAAAGTGAGTACACCCCTAAGTGAAAATGGACAAATTGTGCCCAAAGTGTCAAAATTTTATGTGGCCACCATTATTTTCCAGCACTGCCTTAACTCTTGGACATGGAGTTCATTGAAGCTTCACAGGTTGCCACTGAAATCCTCTTCCACTCTCCCATGATGCTGGTGGATTTTAGAGACCTTCCGTTTGAGGATGCCCCACAGATAATCAAGAGGGTTTAGGTCTGGGGACATGCTTGGCCAGTGCAGCACCTTTACCCTCATTTTCTTTAGCAAGGTAGTGAAAGTCTTGGAGGTGTGTTTGGGGTTGTTATGTTGGAATACTGTGCTGTGGCCCAGTTTCTAAACGGAGAGGATCATGCTCTGCTTCAGTATGTCACAGTACATATTGGCATCATGGTTCCCTCAATCAACTGTAGCTCCCCAAGGCAAACTCATGCAGTCCCAAACCATGACACTCCCACCACCATGTTTAAATGTAGGCAAGACTTACTTGTCTTTGTACTCCTCACCTGGTTGCTACCACACACACTTGAAACCATCTGAACCAAATAAGTTTATCTTGGTCTCATCAGACCACAGGACATGGTTCCAGTAATCCATGTCCTGTGTCTGCTGGTCATGCAAACTGTTTGTGGGCTTTCTTGTGCCTCCACTTTAGAAGAAGCTTCCTTCTGGGATGACAGTCATGCAGTCCAATTTAATGCAGTGTGCAACATATGGTCTGACCACTGACAGGCTGATACCCAACTGTTTTAACCTCTGTAGCAATGCTAGCAGCACTCATATGTCTATTTTAAACACAATATTTGGATATGATGCTGAGCACGTGAATTCAACTTCTTTAGCCGTCCAAGGCGAGTACTGTGCAGAATGAAACCTGTGTTTTTAAACCACTGCTTAGTTTCAGGTTGTTGGCAATCTTCTTATAGTCTTATTCATCTTTATGTCAAGCAACGATTCTTTTTTTCAGAAGAAAGTTCTTTGCCATGAGGCGCCATGTTGAACTTCCGGTGTCCAGTGTGAGAGTGTTATCACCTAATTTAACATACCTGTTCCCCATTCACACCTGTCACCTTGTAACACAAATGTGTCACATGACACTATGTAGGTAAAATGGCAAATTGGGCACAATTTGTCCATTTCACTTAGGGATATACTCACTTATGTTGCCAGCAGTTAAGACATTGATAGTTGTGTGTTATTTTGAGGGCGCACCAAATTTAAACTGTTATACAAACTGTACATTGACTACTTTACATTGTATCAAATCTTCAATGTTGTCCCATGAATAGATATTTTACAATATTGGACATGTTAGGGGTGTATTTACTTTTATGAGATACTGTAGGTATATAGGGCTCCCCAATCTGTAGGTAGGTCTGTATGTCCCCCAGTAGGTTATAGGGCCCCCAGTCTGTAGATAGGTATGAATGTCCCCCAAGTAACTTATAGGGCCCACCAATCTGTAGGTAGGTATAGATGTCCCCTAGTAGGTTAAAGGGCTCCCCAGTTTGTAGATAGGTGTAAATGTCCCCCAGTAGGTTATAGAGTTCCCCAGTCTTTAGGCAGGTCTATATGTCCCCCAGTAGATATAGGTATATAGGTTATAGGGTCCCTCACTCTGTAGGTAGGTCTAAATATCCCCCAGTAGGTATAGGTGTATAGGTAATAGGGCCCCCAGTCTGCAGGTAGGTTTGTATGTCCCCCGGTAGGTCTAGGTATATAGGTTATAGGGTCCCCCACTCTGTAGGTAGGTCTAACTATCCCCCAGTAGGTATAGGTAATATGGCCCCCAGTCTGTAGGTAGGTTTGTATGTCCCCCAGTAGGTATAAGTATATAGGTTATAGGCCTCCCCAGGCAGTAGGTAGGTCTATATGTCCCCCAGTAGATACAGGTATATAGGTTATAAGGTGACCCAGTATGTTGGTAGGTCTATATGTCCCCCAGTAGATATAAAGGTAATATGGCCCAGTAGGTAGGTATATAGGGCCGATAAAAATAAAAAACTAATAGTACTCACCTCTCCCTGTTCCTGAATGAAGTGCTCACTCCTCCGTTTTCCTGCACACATGACGTGACGTCATCATACCGTGCAAGCAACGTGATCAGATTCTCACTCTGCCTGTGCTGTATACTCAGGAGGGCCGCAAGCCTGGTTGCGACCCACTGGAGTACTCCACGGAGCAGGTAGCTCTCAGTCCCTGCTCTGCGATAGTCTTCAAGTGTACGCATGTCCAGAGGACACATATACAGTTGAAAAGACCACTGGTGCCCCTGGCCCGCGAAAGCTGGAATTCGCCATACGCAGAGCACGACCAAATGACTAAACCAATCTGCAAACTAGTCACATAGGTAAATCAGGGGCCTTGAAGGTTTTTAGACCAGATTTCAGCCCTCTAGGACCCACTGTTCTCAACATATTCACAAAAAAACTAAAGAAAAATGTAATTCACTGTGAACAGAGCACAGTCAAACAACTAGCCCAATCTGCACCAAATTTTGCACACAGGTAAAAGTTTCAGCTCTCCAGGACATACTCTTCTCAACATGTTTTAAAAAAAATGCAATTCACCATGAATAGAGCACAGCAAGACAACTGGACTAATCTGCATTAAATTTGGCACAAAGGTAAATTGGGTGCTTTGGAAGGTTTCAGGCTAAGTTTCAGCTCTCTAATACCTACCGTTTCTGACATATTCACACACACAAAAAAAAAAAATCAGAATAAGTCATAAACAGAGCATAGTCCATTCTCAAAGTATTCTCAACAAATCTATGTGAATGCTGTATATTCTTTATGCATGTCCAAATAACTGGACCAATCTGCACAGTAGGTACTGACTCATCGATCGCTGGGTAGTTGTGGATCCTCTGGGCCATCGCGAGCATAGATGGCGGGATAGCGGAACCTGCCAGGGAGCGGAGTCTAAGGGGCCCCCTGGTGCAAGTCTGGAATGGGCTTTGCTTCAGTGAATCCCCAGGTTGCTTCCCCTGACGTGGCTACTCATGGTGGCAGCTGAGGTGCAGGTGACGGAGTCCAGGCAGGTATCAAGCAGGTACAATGGCAGAATACAGCAGAATACAGCAGAAACAAGAACACAGCGAACAGTTTGACATGAGGCTAAACAGTTATCAGGCGGACAGGCAAGACGGCAGGAGACAGTAGGGTAAACAGGTATCAGGACAGCAGAGAACAGCAGAATCCAGGAACCCGAGTATCAGACAAACAGGCAAGATGGCAGGACACAGCAGAAACAGGAACCTAGGTAACAGACATGCAGGGTTAAATGTACACAGGAACAGACGGACATAATGACAGGTAACAGCAGGAAGCAGTGGCCAGGAGCTCAGATGGACATTAGGAGCAGAGGCAGGAAGTTCCTTATATTCCAGGAGGTTCCAGGTCATTCAGCAGGAAATCCAGACCAGCGAGCGCATGCATACCCTAGGGAGTGTGTGCAGACAGACAGGAACAGGAGCGAGGATAGGTGAGTACACAGACACAAGGGACACAGCAACAGGTACAGGAACCAGGGACACAAACAGTCAACACACATACGTCCGCAGACCAAAGCAGCTGCGGCGGAATAGAGACAGGGAGAAGCAGGGACACGGCCATGTCCTCGGTCTACAACAGATACCGTGGCATGGGCTGTGACAATTATATTAAGATGTTTAAAAAGAACATGACACAGTACATTGACACAAGTCGGGTGAAGTGAGATTAAATAAAGGGGTGTATCTCCTGGATATTACAATTATAGATACATCCATATCCAGGGTAAATTGCTAAATAGTGGAGTTAAGACCAGAATATTCTCAGACTGTTTGACTGTATATATAGATACCTACTTATCGGGGAAGCTACAACAGATATATTTTAGTCTTTCAGGTTTTTTGACATTTTTTATAAATTTTTCCTAACTCAAATTGTGTCATTTTGCTCTTGTGATTAGTTTCATAAACCTCCAGAGGTATTCTCACCATGCTTTTTCATAGAGCCTGCTCTTCACAGCCAGCTTCAGGCTCCCACCTCCTTTTCAGGTTATGGGTGGTTCTACAGCAGTGATTGGCATATCAGCTCTGCCATTCCTAGCTGAGCCTGTTAGAGGGACATTGATGATGCATAGGTTTTAAACAGCAGGGCAGAAAGTTACAGAGTTCTAAAGGGTTAATGTTTGTTAGCAAGAAAGAAAAATAAGCAAGTTCCTGATAAGACACAGCAGGAGTGACACCGCCATCCCAACTAAACTTGGAAAAAGCTTTTCATATTGTTCTTTTTACAGACTTAACAATATAACCTATTTTTTCCCCCAATGAAAGCAGTGGACACTCTTTTACTACTGGCTCCTTAGTATGCTATAAGGGGTTAAGAAAATGTCTTATTTTTCTTACATGTTTGATTTTCTGCAGGGTATTTAATAGAAATCATCCACTCATATTACACCCTGTTCTCTCTTTCCTTTAATTTAGACATTTACATTTAGGGCAGGTTTACAGGAAGCCACTTAGGATCATGGGAGAAAAATCATGGGAATACATACCTCATGCAAATATTGCCCACGATCAGCTTATAACACAGGACTCCAGGGCTGCATATGGCAGTAATGCTAGCCACAAACCACCGTGCTTGGAGTAATTTAAATTTTCTAACAATTACAAAGCTATAGCTGTAATATGTCATCAAAGAATAAATATTAGTGATAACAGAATGTTTTATGTTTATTTTGTGCGTCTATCCACAAAAATAATTAAAAGGGATTTTCTCACCTTGCTGTTTCACAAAGCCTGCTCTTCACAACCAGCTTCAGGCTCCCACTTCCTGTTAAGGATGTGGGTGGTTCCACAGCAGTGACTGTCATTTCAGCTCTGCTATTCCTAGCTGAGCCTGGTACAGGGACATTGGTAATGAAATGGTTAAAACAGCAGGGCGGAATGCTACAGAGCTCTAAAGGGTTTAAGTTTGTCAATAAGAAACATAAACAAGCTAATGTGCTCCTGATAAGACACAGCAGTGAGTGACATCACCATACTGGCCAGAGCTGCTAGATCCTATTAGAGCAAAGAGAGGTGGCTTGTTACTTGAGTAATTTGTGTACATAAGCAGGAGATAAGAACTGTTTTAGCTCTAATGGAATAGCATTGTATTTGGTAGCAGTCTTTATTTACCTTTCCATACATGTTTAAAGGTAATAAATTATATGGGAATATGCCTTCAAGGTCCATCCCATCTTCTTGTTCCCTTTTTTTCTCCAGGCTTAAAAAATCAAATGCTTTAGCCCCTTAAGCTGAACACCTGAAAAGTAGTCAATGACCAGTTAGTTAATGATTTTTTTTACACTATTCACATTTCACACTTAATAACTTGTTAGATTAATTCTACAGGATATTATGGTCGTGTGGATACCTAATATGTGTAGGGTTTTTTTTTTGTGTGTATTGTATGCACAATTATTTTTTATTAAATATTTATTTTTATTTTATTATTTATTTTTTCAACACTCTTTTACTTTTTTTTTTAACCCCATGAAGGTATAACAGTTTTATATTTTATTTTTCCCACTTAGCAATGTATTAGCATATTCATATACCACACATAATAAACATTTTAACGTACATATGTACAACCAAGCCCAGGGAGCCCAGACTAGTAACAGGCTAAGCGCCGTCCAAACACTCGTTAAGGCATATGTGTCTACTTCTCCACTCTCTTTTGATGTGATGTCTGTCATGTTCCATGTAGCAATACTGAAGAATTATCTCAAGACATCAGCCAGGAAGTTAAAGCTTGGGCAGAATTGGGTTTTCCAAATGGACAATGACCGGAAGCATGCTGCCAAACTGGTTACAAAGTGGCTTAAAGATAACCAAGTCAATGTTTTGGAGTGGCCATCACAAAGCCCTGATCTCAATCCTATTGAAAATGAATGGGCAAAGCTGAAAAGGCAGGTGCGAGCAAAGCGACCTACAAATATGGCTCAGTTATACCAGTTCTGTCAGGAGGAATTGGCCAAAATTCCTACCAACTTTTGTGAGAAGCTTGTGGAAGGATATGCAAAAAGTTTGACCCAAGTCATACAGTTTAATGGCAATGCTACCAAATACTAATGAAATGTATGTAAACTTTTGACTTTGCAGAAAGTAATAAAAATTCCTTTAAAAATCTCTCTCTCAATATTCTGGCATTTGGCAAATATAAATAATTTTGGTAATCCTAATTGACCTAAAACATGCATATGTGTCTTTTTATATAGTGTACATAAACTTCTGGCTTCAACTGTGTATATGTGTATATATTATATACACATATACACAGTTGAAACCAGAGGTTTACGTACACTATATAAAAAGACAATTAGGATTACCAAAATTATTTAGAATATTCTTAAGCCACTTTGTAACCAGTTTGGTAGTATGCTTTGGGTCATGGTCCACTTGGAAAACCCATTTCTGCCCAAACTTTAACTTCCTGGCTGATGTCTTGACATAATGCTTCAGTATTGCCACGTAATCTTCTTTCCTCATAATGCCATCTATTTTGTGAAGTGCACCAGTCCCTTCTGCAGCAAAACAACCCCAAAACATGATGCTGCCAACCCTGTGTTTCACAGTTGGGATGGTGTTCTTAGGCTTTCAAGCTAGTTTCATCAGACCACATGACTTATCTCCAAAAATGTAGGCTTTGTTCCTTTGAGCATTTACAAACATTAATCTGGCTTTTATATGCTTCTTTTGGCGTAATGGCTTCCTTTATAAGAGATAAGAGATTTATAAGCGATAAAATTTACAATAGAAGTTCCAGAATCAGACTTTTCTTGTAAAATTCTGTTAGGTTTTTCAGATTAATTCTGATTGATACTTACATTTCATCCTATAAAATGATGCACAGAGGGCTACCCAAAACTGATCCTGTACTGCATATGGAAAACAAGTTTACTTACCTGACCATGTTGACAACTGAGGACTTAGGGAAAGATTATGTACCTCAGCTGAGGATATGTCCCTATTACTGTGTATGTCTGGGAGCAAAGAGAATATTTGAGCGGATATAAACTTTTATACAAACAGGTGCTGTAGATTTGGGTAAATTTATTCCTCTTTGAAGAGGTTTCAGTACTAACATACTAAAGTATAATCCCATAACCTTCCTGGAAATCTCAAAGAGCAGTTTGTGCCGCATTAATGTAGCAGGAAACAAGATAGGGAAAGAGATTTTCTATTCATGGAGAATTTGTTCTGTCTTCAAATTGTATCTAGAGTAATAACCCTTCTATTGTGGCACTTAACTGTAATATCTCCTGATATAATATCTCTCTGATTGCCACTGCTCTCCTGTAGCTGTCAATTGAACATTTCAAAGGGAGATTGAGACTGAAACTCACAGAGAGCTTTCAAAAAAAGTGTTAAGTGTGCGGTTAATGGAAATGTATTTTTTTATTCAGGCTCACCATTTTATTATCTTCCGTTCAAGTTCAATGATAGGCAAGAACTGATGAACACATGGCAGTTTTGTTCATGGAACAGTATAAACTTCACTGACAGCGAGCAGGAATAACTCAAGGTCCATAGACTCATTGGGTAAATGCCAGCCACAAATTGAAACACAGCTAGACCCTCAGAAGAGGTTATTTTTACATGCCGATTGGCACATCATTATGAATCCCTGGTATATAGCACAGATGCAGCCTCAATGTGCATAAAAATGGAGACTTATTAAAACCTTAGAAAAAGACAAAACCAGGACAAGTTAGAGCTTAAAGGAGTTGTCTCACTACAAGAATTGCTTTTTTATGGTAGAGGTCTTGCAAAAACAAGTCACTTTGCAATATGTGTTCATTAACAGTGTCCAACCTATCCCTAGATATCCCCTCTTGTATGGGCTGCATTAGCTCCTCAGGTCAGTATAGCTACAGACCTGTTTGTTTTCTCCTCATAGGCTGCCAGTGCTGGTCACTATAGCTACAGACCTGTTTGTTTTCTCCTCATAGGCTGCCTGTGCTGGTTGCTTTAGCTACAGACTTCTGCAGCTCGTCACTGCAGGTCAGTAGTAGCCAGTAAAGACAGTAAACACACCTCGTGCCAAATTAAAAAATGAAACCGAGAAAACAGGACTGAGGTAATATGAATCGATGTAGTAAGACAACCCCTTTTAGCCAAGAGTAGCAGATCAGGGTATTTGTTCTTATCTAATTACTTGGGTTCCCCATGTAGTCTTTAGGTCTTTCACTTATGGCATAGCTTATACACTGTGTGCACAATATTATTAGGTATTATTAGGTAAGAAACTCTTTTGATTTATCATCATTTATATGCATATTTTCCAACTCCAATATCTACTTATCTCCTGGGGGACCTTATATACCTATCTACTTACTAAGGGGCCCTATGTACCTACCTACCTACTGGCAGAACCAGTATACCTATCTGCTAACTGGGGGGCACTATGTACCGATCTACGTAATGGTGGGACCCTATATAGCAACCTATTTACCTACCCATTGGGGGCCCAACACACCTATCTACTGTGGGGGGCCCTATGAGGAGACCTTATATGGCTACCTACCTACTGAGAAGGTTTATATAGGTAACTAATGGGGGACTATATACTTTCCTACCTACTGTGGGGACCTTTATAATTATCTATCTACTAAGGAGGCCTTTATACCCAATGACGGGCTACCTAATTGGGGATTATATACCTCATCACCTACTGAATGAATCTGTAAACTTACTGAGGGGACCTATTTACCTACATTCTGAGGGACCTATATACCTACCTACTGTGGGAGGCCTATTTACTTACCTATTTACTGGGGGGAATGTATAACTACCTAATGAGGGCCTATCTATTTACCTGACACTTATCTGACTTTTTTTTATTTCTAATTTTTAGGGTCTAATCTACCTAAAAGTACAAATGCGGTGTGTACACAAATAGGGCCCTATAATCGCTGGGGGCACTTTGGATGTTTGGAATACAATTACTGTGTGGGACACCAAAGGGGGCACTATTACTATTTTTCTAAGATGTTTGTGTGGTACATTCTACAGGGACAAGTAGTGGCCGAGAGAATATGGCATTGCATTCTGGGCCAGCTGGAGAAGAAAAGGAAGAGAACAACTAATCAGAGAAGAGAATGACTCATCAGAGAAGACGTCATGGAGGTTTACGGCAGATGGAGAAGTAAAGGAGAAGAGAACAACTTCATCCTCATTGGACGGCAGCTTGAAGCAATGACAGAGGAGAGAGAGCAGGGAGAGGTTGATAGTAACCAAGAGAAACTTGTGTACACTAGCAGTAGATAAAATCTTCTTTATTTTCTGTAAAATCAAATCAAAACAGCAATGTATTTGGTAATAGTCTTCATTTAACTTTTCCTACATATTAAAAGCTAATCATTATGGCGGGAAAACCCCTTCAAAAGGTTTTTCGCCCCATGCAGTTTCACAATCCACATCCAGCTTTAGAATCACACATGCTGTTCAAGCTGTGGACAGGTCTATAGCAGTAATTGACACACCAGCTCTGCTGTTACTAGCTATTCCTGTTAGACTAAAATTAGCGCAAGTGATTTAGAAAGTGTAGTACTTAGGCTACATGCTCTAAAGGGTGTTTACTTACATAAATAAGAAGTTTCCAAAGTCCGTTACCAGAGATAAGACTCTGCAGGAGGTGACTCACCATGGAAAGACTGAGTGAGTGACAGCAGCTTGGAGCAATGAGAGATAAGTCAGAGCAGGGAGAGGGGGGAGAGATGGTCGTGATCAGAGAAACCTGTGTGCTCTAAGGGGAGATAAAATCTTCTTTATCTCCTGACCAAAGAAAATCAACAAAGCAAAGTATTTAGAAAAAGTCATGTTAATGGCTACATATGAACAGCTAATTATTGTAGTGAGAAAACAACTTTAAGTCTTTCAGAGGAGAGCAGCACTTTTAAAATAGCCAAGATATTGGAGCATAATAACAGAACCATCAAACATTTTGTTGCAAAGAGTGAACAGGGTCACAAAAAGCATGTTAAAAAAATATAAATTATCTGCCAAAGATTTGAGACAAATTAAACATGAAACAACCAGGAAGCCATTATCCTCCAGTGCTGTCATATTCCAGAACTGTAACATCGCTGGAGTGCTTAGAGGTACAAGGTGTTCAGTGCTCAGAGAAATGTCCAAGGTAAGGAAAGATGTAACCTGACCACCACTGAACAAGACAGGGAAATTGAAACATCAGGACTGGACCAAGAAATATTTGAATACAGATTTTTTCAAAGGTTTTATGGACTGATGAGATGAGAGTGAATCTTGACGCACCAGATGGATGGGCCCACACCTTCATCAGTAACAGGATCAGACCTCCACTTCAACTCACACGCCAGCAAGGTGGAGGTGGGGTACTACTCTGTGCTGGTATCATTAAAGATGAGCTAGTTGGACCCTATTGGGTTGGACATGGACTGAAAAAACTCCCAAATCTACTGCCAGTTTTTAGAAGTTTTTTTCTTCAAGTAGTGGTATGGGGAAAAATGTTGCTGGTAAAACACAGCATGGAGTGATGTCACGACCCAGCCAGTGCTGCAAAATTAGAGAGAGGAGGTTGATAACCTAGGAAACCTTCTGTAAATGAGCCGGGGATAAGAACTTCTCCAGCTTGGAAAGGAAGCAAAATCAGAACAGCAATGTATTTGGTATTAATTTTTATTTATCTTTACTAGTGTTGAGCGATTACGTTGACCATCGACATCGGTCGATGGTCGATAGTCGACCATCATCGACACGATATTCGATGGTCGATGATAGATTATGATCGATGACCATTAAAGTCTATGGGAGAGCAACAACACCTTCATTCTTACTCCCGAACAGGGCTGGAGAAGCTGGAATTAACTTCCACAACAGTCAAATGGATACGTGCTACATCTTAGGCAACACACTTAGGTTATAAAAGCCACAGAAAAAAAATCACAGACCATTTACTATCCCTGTCTTGCACCACAGCATGAGCCTTAAACCTGCATGACCAGCCACAAATTAAAAAGTGCCAGAAGGCAGTATGATTTGAACCATCATTTTAACTTGAACTGGACATTGAATATCCCTGTCCTGGAACAGCAGCATGAGCCCCAAACCTCATGACCCCCAGATTTAAAAATTGTCCGGAAAAAGGAGTCTTTGAACCAACATTTTAGTTTCACTGGACATTGACTATCCTGTCCTGGGCCACAGCATGAGCCCAAACCTGCATGACCCCTATTAAAAAGTGCCGGAAAAAGGAGTCTTTCAACCACCATTTTAGTTTCACTGGACATTGACTATGCCTGTTCTGTACCACAGTATGACCATTAAACCTGTCTGACCCACAGAATAAAAAGTGCAAGAAAAAGGAGTCTTTCAACCACCATTTTAGTTGAACTGGACATTAACTATACCTGTCCTACATATTCCTGTTTCTGACAGCACCATCCCCCCTTGACCCACTCTTAAAAATGGAAAACAAATGTCTGTTAGAAAAAAAATTTTTTATAATAGACCTGTAGTATAGCTCATGCACACCCAAAATGCCCCCCAAAAATTCAAAGCATGACCCTTGAGCCATTTTGGACAATTTGAAAAACAAATGTCTGTAGAAACAACATTTTTTTTTATAATAGGCCCTTTATAGCGCATGTCACAGCAAAATCCCCCCCAAAAATTCAAAAAATGCCCCTTTCCAAACTTTGGAAAATTTGGGTGAAGAAAAAATTTCTGTTGAAAAAAAATTTTTTTTTATAATGGGACCTGTATTATAGTTTGCTTTCACAGCAAAATGCCCCCAAAAATTAAAAGAAAGCCCCTTGACCATTTTGGGAAATTGTGAAAAAAAAATGTCTGTTAAAACAAAAATTTTTTTAAATAATGGGAACCTGTAGTATAGCTGCATGTCAACAGAAAAATCCCCCCAAAAATTAAAAGCATGCCCCTTTGACCCCCTTTGGAAAAAGTAAAAGAAAAAATTTTCTGTTAGAAAAAACCCTTTTTTTTTGTAAAAGGACCGGTATAATTCTGCATTTCAAACAGCAGGACCCAAAAAAATTAAAAAAAGATTTTCCCCTTAAACCCACTTTTAAAAAAATTGTGAGGGAAAAATGCCACTTAAAACCCCAAATTTTTTCCCAAAGACCATGATTATTGCTGAACTCACAGCAACTTTCCCCCCCAAAAAATTTAAAATAAAACTTCTCAAAAACTTTTAAAAAATTTTGGAGGGAGAAACCCCTTTAAAAAAGCCACATTTCTTTTCCAAAAGGGACCAAATTATACTGTACCTCACAGCAACTTTTGCCCCAAAAAACCCTTGACAATGCGAAAACTTCAAAGATAAAGTTTAAAAAATGGAATACGGTGTTGCCCATGAAACCTTTTTCCTTTTACAGCCCCTCCCCTCCCACAGAAAAACCCACAAAAAAAACCTTTTTGGGAAAAGAAAAAAAAAATTGCAGTAAAGAAATTACTTTTAAAAAAAAAAAAAATTTTTAAAAGAGAACCATTTCCCTGTTTGAAGGGGAAAATTGAGAAGAGCCCGGGCAACAAATCGGGGACCTGGGAAAAGGGGGCCACAACATCATCAGAGATCCATCCCTAATTCATCTTAAAGAAAGTCAAACGATCCACATTATCTGTGGAAACCCCGGATGCTTTTTGTCTGTAATGACTCCTCCAGCGGGGCTAAAGGTCCCTCAGATTTTACGCTGGCGGGCTGGGAAAGGACAAAAACCTCTATCGTGGCGAGCGAGCTCGGGCCCTTTCGCCCCATTTTGGATACCCAGAAGTCATTGGGCCCGGGAAACATACAAAAAAAACCGGTGTTGAGCCCAAAGATATCATGCACCATGACCCTTTAACTGGTCTCTGTGTTTTGGAAGGACCCTGAAATTGTTTCCTTGGTGAGGTGGAAAATAAAGATTGCCAGAGGTCACCCTTTTAAGGGGCTTTTGCCCCCCTTTCCCTGCTGCCCTGCTGCCGTCATGGCTACTTGGCACTCTACTGCTGTCACTCGCTGATTTTTGTTCCACGGGGACTTTTGGGGAACTAAGCAAAACCAAAAGTTTGTCTCCATTGACCCAACAAAAGGGCCCCCCATTTCCTGCATTTTACCCCTCAAATTGGGTGGGGGGAAAAAAAAAAGGGTGCTTTTTTTTTGGGTTTTGCCCGGGGGGATCCAGGGGGGGGCCACCCAGTAACTGTTTTTAAATTTTGAGGGCCTTAATGCGAGGACATTTTTAAAGGAAAGGAGCATCCAAGCACTCATGTAGAGATAGACCCTTGTTTTCCCAAAAAGCCTCGGGGTCGGGGGGCACTACAAACTGTTTTTCCCCTCATCTTCCTCCTCCGCCTAAAAATTCCGCGCCAACCTCTTCCAAAGGGCAGGGAACGTCGGTAACATCGGTGTCTAGGAATACCCCTTTTCCCCCGGGCCGCTTCCCCCGGGCACGGGCTTCAACACGCCCGGGCTTTCCGATAGGGAAGCACCCGGAGCTGATGCCCCCCTTTTCCCCACTACCCGGGACCCCGAACCACGCCTAATGAAGCCCGAGAAATTGTAAAACAGTCGGGCCTTTTTGGATTTGAGGGAGAGAAAGGCCGGTGTCCGCACTGTGTCCGTCTCCTCCTCATCGCTGGCGGCCCCTGTTTTTCAGAGGCCCAAACCCATCTTTCCCAGAACAAATCACCAAAAGCTCATGCTGAAAGGGCACGCCGAAACTGCCTTTTTTTGGGGGTTTTCTTCAAACTGGAAAGGGAGGGTTTGCAGAGCTCTTTCACCTGCCTCCACCTCGGGGGGCTCAAAAACCCAGGCCCGCACCGCGCTTGTCAGGCCATGTGTCATTTCGTACTGCGAAATTGGCATTGCGCTGCTGCCAAAAACCCCTGGGCTTGGGGGGGTGGAATACCAGCGTTTCCCAAATTCAACAATGAGAGGGTTAAAGGGGGAAAGGCCGAGCTGACCTGAAAACCACCCAGGGGGGCCCCAAGCGGGGTGCGAAGGGCCCGAAGTGCGAACAAAAGATTTCGACCCTTTCCTCACGGGCCCAGTCCAGACCCGGGTAGCTCTCAGAAATTTCGGGATGAAAAGGTCATGAATTGCCAGGAAAGGGGATGTCTCCACCCCTCCCAAAATTTTAAGGGGGGCCAGCAAAATCGCCCGATATCGCACCCACCTTCCCTTTGGCAAAAGGGTTCTTGCCCCACCCAGCCAGCGCCCGGCCCTCGTTGCGGAGACCGCCCACAGCTCCTACCTTGTGGGGAGGGTTCCCAAGAAAATTTAAAATTTCAACGGGGGCCCTGGTTTCCCTGGGCACGTAATCCCCCAAAGGGGCCCTTGGGGGAAAAAAACCCCCGCCCCAAACCCTGGGGTTTTTGAAGGGGCGTGGGGCCCGGCCTGGGACCCAAACCTCCCCCCAGGGGACATCCACCCACTCACCCAGTACTGTCACAGAGTATAGGGCCGGGGCCGTGCTTACTAGCCCCCAGGTGTCGGGGGTCAGAGGGCCCTTTCCCCCGGCCCCAAGATGCAGACAACCCTTGAAATTTTAGATGACACGGGGCGGCCAGGGCAGGACGGTTTTTCCCCGGCCCAAAAAAAAATGCCTGCTCACATTTTGGTTTTGGGGGCCGGGCCCAAGGGGCCAAATGCCGTGGCAAAACCCATCTGTGTCCACCAGACGGAAAGGCAACTTTCCCCCCAAGCCAAAAACCCCGGGCAAAGCCGACATTCGGGCTTTTTGGTTTTTGGGGATTTTTTGGGGTTAAATTTGGTTTTTTCCCCTGCCCCCAAACCCTTTGGAAAGACGGGAGGCGGCTGCTAAAACTGGCCCGCTGACGGCTTGCGGGCCCTCAAACGGGGCGGGAGGAAAAAGGGGGTAGGAGGGGTCTCTGCGGGTTTGCTGGGGGGTATTTTGGGGCACGGGGAGGCTGAACAGGTGACCCCTGACCCATGCCCCTGAAGACGGGGAAAAATTTGGGGAACGCTTGGTGGGGCGGAGGGGGAGGGGGAGAAAAGAGGGTGTGACAGTGGTTGGGGGCCCGGCGCCGGCTGGGCCTTTTTTTGGGCCAATGTTGCCCCATTTCAACTCATGCATTGGGCTGCATGTGACAAAAAATTTGGTGGGGGTTTAAAACCCCACCAAAGGGTTTTTGCCCTACTTATGGGGTTTACGGCAAAGGGCGGCTTTATCCCATCGCTGGGGGAACCCGGGGGCTTGCTCAAAAAGGCCCGGGCTTGAGGGGGCCCGGGAAACCTTTTTGAGGGCGTTTAAGCAGGAGGGGGGTTTTGGCGTTTACCATGGCGACGGAATCATTTTCAGGGGATTTTCTGCACCGCCCCCCTCCCTTTTTGAGGGGAAAACCCCTACTGAAAATACCCCATCGTCTTCCTCCTCGTCCAGATGAAGCGCTCGAAAAGAAAATTCCAAAAGACCACGTTGGATCCACAATGTCTCATCATCAACACAGGGGACTTCGCGTTCGACATTCTGCATCCCCGAGCGGGGGGCTACAAGCAAGAGGGCGGGAAGGGGTTTTCTACCGCCCGGGATTTTTTGCCATTGACCGGTTCCCCCCCTTCTCCTCCTCTGAGGGGATCAGTAACTGGGCGTCAGAGCAGAGAAAATCATCCTCTTTTTGGGCCCCTTGAAACTTTTAAAAAATTCCTCCCGACCCCAACCGGGAAATTTTGTCATCAAAAGGTTTCCCCCTTCCCCCCCCCCCCCCCCCCCCCCCCCCCCCCCCAAAAAAGGATTTTCCCCCAGTGGTGGGGACACGATTGAAAATTTGGGGTGCTTCAAAGTTGGACGGGTTTCTGATGACGACATTTGTGGCCGTGACTGGGAGGAAAGAGGGGGTAAACTGCTGGATGCATTGCATTAACCACGAAGGACAGATTGGCGACGCTGTTTCGTTACTGAGAATTTACAGGGCCCCGACCCACATGACAGGGCCCGACGGTCCGCCCAAAGACGGGTCCCTGGGGTCGTGTTATAGCCAGCACTGGGAAGGGGCACCTTTTCTCGTACCCTACCTCCCTGTCCCCACCCCCTTCTTTGCCGCTTAACCCCCCCTGGGTTTTTGCTCCATGTTCAAAATATAAAAATTTGAGAAGGTATGGAAGAGTTTTGGAAAGGGCCCCATTAAAAAAGGCAAAACACAGCAAATTTTCAAAAACCCTCAAAAACAAAACAAAATTGCGGGTTCAAAATTTAAAAAATGCAAAGTAGATCTATCAACAAAGCTTGACTGACCAAAAGGGGAAAAAAAAAAAACCCGTCGAAATGGAAAACGGAAATTAAAAGGGGATTTTTTCCACCTTTTAATTTACCTGTGGGGGGACTACAAAATTGCTGTAATTTAAAAATTTTAAAAATGCAAAGTAGATCTACAACAAAGCTGGCCTCGCCAAAGTGAAAAAAAACGTACGTAAAGTATTCGGGTCAAAAAAGGTTTTTTGCCACCTTTTAATTCACCTGTGGTGACACAAAAATTTATTATTCCCCAAATTTAAAATGCAAGTTTCCCCCAATTTAAAAAAAGCTGTAGTGCCAAAATGAAAAAAAAACTATCTGTAAGTAATTTGGAAAAATAAAAGGTTTTTTTTTTGGCACCTACAATTCACCTGTGGGGACTACAAATTGCTGTAATTTACATTTAAAATGCAAGGTGGGCCTTCCCAAAACCCAAACTTAGGCGCCAAAGTGAAAAAACACGTACTGTAATGTTATTCGGGAAAAAAAAGGTATTTTTTGGCACCTACAATTTACCCCGTGGGAACCACAATTGCTGAAATTTAAATTTAACTGCAAGGTGGGCCAAACAAAAAATTTTGGACTGGCAAAATGCCAAAAACACGTATCTGTAAAGTATTCGGATAAAAAAAGGTATTTTTTGGCACCTATCAATTTTCCCCAGGGACTACAAAATTCTTAAATTTAAAATTTAAAAACCAAAAATAAACACAACAAAGCTGGGCCCGCGCCAAAGTGAAAAAAAAAAATTTTCTGAAATGAAAACCAAAAAAAGGGATTTTTTTTACCCCTTTAATTCCCCCTGTGGTGACTACAAAAAATTTCTGTATTCACATTAAATTAAAAAGGGGCCTCAAAGAACAAAGCTTAGTTTCGTCAAAGGGAAAAAAAAAATTTTCTGTAATGTAAATTTGGGTAATAAAAGGAAATTTTTTTGGGACCTTTTCAAAATTTACCCCTTGGGAACTAAAACAATTGCTTGGGGTTCAAATTTTAACGCAAGGGGGCTCTAAACAACAAATCTGGACTGGGCAAAAGGCAAAAAAAAACTTTTCTTAATGTATTCGGATAAAAAAAGGTAAATTTTTTGGGAAACCCAAACAATTTTACCCCGGGTGCTTTCAAAATTGCTGTTTTTTTTTCCCAAGTTTTTAAATGCAAATAATCTTCAACAAAGCTGGGCCCGCCCAAAAATGAAAAAAAACATCTAAATGTATTTACATAAAAAATTTTTTTGGGACCTTTTAAATTTTACCTGTTTTGACCCACAAAATTTCTGTATTCACATTTAATCAAGTGGGCCCAATGAAAAAAAGCTGATGTGCCAAAGTGAAAAAACACGTACCCGGGATTTTATTCGGATAATAAAAGGTATTTTTTTGGCACCTATCAAAAAACCTGTGGTGACTACAAAAAATTTCGTAATTTACATTTAAGTGCAAGGGCCTCCCAAAAAACAAAGGGTGTAGTGTGGGCCCAAAATAAAAAAAACCCCTATCCCGTTTAAAGAAATTTAGCTAATAAAAGGATTTTTTGGCACTTAACAATTCCAAACCCGTGGGGACTACAAAATTTTCCCGTATTCACTTTAAGTGCAAGGGGCCCAAGAAAAAGCTTAATGCGAAAAGTGAAAAAACACTAAATGTTAATTTTTCGGGTAATAAAAAAGGGATTTTTGGGACCCTTTTTAAATTTTACCTGGGTGACTAAAAAAATTGTTTAAAACCCCAAATTTTTGGGCCCCAAAAAGCCCCAAAGAAAAACTGTTTGTGCGCCAAAGTGAAAAAACACTATTGTAATGTAATTTTTATAATAAAAGGGATTTTTTTGGCACCTTCAATTCACCTGTGGGACTACAAAATTACTGTATTTTACTTTTTTGTGCAAGGGGCCTCAATTAACAAAACTGTAAATGCCAAAAGTTAAAAAAAAAGTACTGTAAATTTTTCGATAATAAAATATTTTTGGCACCTAAACAACCTGTTCGAATACAAAAATTTTTTTGGGTTTTAAATTTAAAATGGGAAGGTGGGTATAACAAAAAAAGCTGGAATGGGGAAAATTGAAAAAAAACACCTATTTTGAAAATGTAACTGATAATAAAAGTGAGTTTCGGCACCTAACAAAAAGACTAAAAATCGTCAAAACAAAACTTTTCCTACATGAATTTTAAAACCAAAACCCAAAGTTTTTAAAAATCCCCCTTTAAACCCTATAAAAAAAGTTTGCGCTTTTTTTACTACGTGCCCAATCCCCCAACTTTGAAAGACTCAGAAACTGGCCTAGAAAAAGGGAAAAAAATGGAGCAACGCGAGGCTACCTTAAATATTTCCTACGCGGGGGGCCTAAGGGGTTACCAAAACCCACTTGGGGCATGAAAAAAATACCAAATGGGGGCTTTATACATTCTAAAGTGGATTGTTTGGGGGGGTTCCCGAGGGGGGGCCCTTTAAAACCCCAAATTTTGGCAGGTATGTTCTATGGTACTAATAGGATAGAAGAAGGATACAGAGTATGAAGTAGTCCCCTTCCTAGTATAAAGACATGTCCATTATTTTGGCCTATGTAAAATCCACATGAGATCCCAAAGTAATGCTTCGCCTCTCTTCTGGAACTCATTTCCTCATTCTGTCTGACATTCTCCAATGTTTGTACTAAGCATAAAAAGAGTCCCTCAACTAGTATTCCAACCCTTTGGTCAGACTTACTTCATTGCATGACCTCCTATATCTATTCCATATTCCCATGTGTATCTTGTCAGCAATGCTTTATTAGTAACGCACTGTCTTCTGGGATTGTTAACGTGTTTATAACGGTATATAAACAATTTCCTTTCCTGTTTTGACATTTTTCTCCACTTAAGAATCATCTTAAAAGGGATTTTGTGTGCTTCCTTGTACTTTCAGTTTCTCAGCTCCTAAAATCCAGGAGTGTTTCTTCCCCTCCCAGCTGGGTGCTTCTTACCTGAAGGAGGATAACATCACCCCCCCCCCCCCTCCCTTCACGGTTCGTACTTGCTCCCAAGTCAGTGTGTTTGTTTTAGATCAGTGGGATGGGATAGCACATTCCTGCTCTTCCTCTCCCCCCCCCCTCTGTCCACATGTCACTATGTCGTTTCTCTCCCTATACAGTCTTATTTTGTAAGAGCTGTTTGTTTACATACCACAGGCCTGCATTCAGTCTAGAGTCTTCTATGAACTCTGATCTTTTCTAATTTCACAGCTGGAGGTTTGTTACAGTTGAATCCAGTCTTCTATGAATTCATCCAGCACAGCACAGAATGTTTATGCAGGAGTATTAGGCAATGAGGCACAATTCTGCTGTTTTCTGATTGTAGAAGCAGCTGCAGTGTTACTGTGGTGCTGCTGGCTGTGCAGAATGAAATGTTGCGGCCTCTTATTCTGAGTGAGAGAGGTAGGAATGTAAATTAGTAGAGCCGTCAGCCAATGAAATGAAAGGAGGTGGGATCCGACCGCAACTGGGGAACAGTGTTTACACAAAACGAAGATACGGGAGACTGTGAAAACAAGACAGCTTTGCAAATGACATCCAATTGCAAAGTTGCTTGTTTTCACTGTCCCCTTATTCTGAAGACCATTTAATGTAATGATAGGCAAAGATTTACACAATCATTGAATATTGTGATGAAGGCATCAGACAGTTATGTGGTCATAAATTGGTCAATAACCCTTCTCTAGAATCCTAGTTCAGACCTTTTGGAACTCTGTTATTGAATTCACCATGACAAGTTCCTCAGGCATAGAATTCCACAGTCTCACTGCTCTTACAGTAAAGAATCCCTTTCTATGTTTATGTAGAGACCTTGTAGAGGATGCCCACTTGTTCTAGATACAATCCTGGGTATAAAGATCTTGAGAGAGATCTCTATATTGACTTTTGATAAATTTAAACATATTTATTATGCCCCCCCAAAGCCATCTTTTCTCTAAACGAAATAACCCTAATCTTGCTAATCTTTCTGGGTATTGTAGTCCACTCAGTCCTTTTATTATTTTTGTAGCAAAAAGAAGTAACGGACGGCACTCACCAATCTTCTCGGCAGTATTTCTTTATTTCATAGCAGCAACAAGCCAGACGGGGACAGGAGGTAACAAAACACCAACACCAACGATCGTTTCGCGCTCACCTGCGCTTTCTCAAGGTGTGTCGGGAAAATGACGTAATCACGTCTTATATCCCGTCTGTGCCTTTCATCACAAACTCAATAGCAACAAATTATTTATCAAAATAACAACATTTCCATAGAACAATATAATACATATTCACACTAATACAAAAACATTTATGCTCATAAAAATGGAGAGAAATCGTTTCTATCATTCAACCCCATTAATCCCAAGGCATCAGTGCGTAAAATCCATCTAGCTTCAGCCTGCAGGAGTCGTGTATTCCGATCTACCCCTACATCTGACGAGGAGACCCTCTGGATTCCTGCAAACAGAATACCAGACGTATCCCCTCGTGAACCCTCATGCATGTGTGATATAATTTTAGGGGCACCTTTTTCTCGTTTTGACAGAAATACAAGAGGTTCACGAATCCTGATAAAGAGGCGAAATCGTTTTGCTATGTAGAAGAGTCCGCAGTACAACCATAAAAACTAAACCAAAAAATTTGGGGCGTCCTGTAATCATGTCCTCTGCACAGTATGTGGATACTGCTCCTTATTATAGTTTTACCTACCGGACATTTTACTACAGAGTACGGCAAACTTGATCCACATTTTAAATACCTCTTGGAGAAACCACTTTTCTAGCCAATTATTTTTATTATCTTGACCACTATTTCATCTTTCCACGTACAATTTACATCCGTTATACTGTGGGGGAATCGTTTAGGTGCGTGGCATTTCTAAATGTTACAATGGGGGGTTCATTAGTTTTTTATTTGCAACTCAAATCTGGACTCCAAAATGTTGCCATTTGCTCCTTATGGCTCTATTTATCATTTGGGAATATTGTTGTTAGTTCAAAGGAACAAATAGATCTATCAACATTTTCTCCTGATCCTACCCCCAAATATATATTTGTGTCTGTCCTGTTGTTAGCTTTAGTAAAAATGCTGCGAGATCAGTTGCTCATTATAGGCCCACTATCTCTCTATCGATCGGCCAAACAATTCTAATGATTTGCTCCAGAAATCGTGATACTCCACTATTATCTACGTCTCAATATAGAAACTGTCCATATGGCAAAGATCTTTTGACATGTAGGATGGAAAAACTATTGCAATGTAATAGAGAATTAGTAGCTGTCTTTTTTCTGTATCCTTTGTCACACATTTATTATCAAGAAGGGTAATTCAACATCTAGTTAAACAAGCGCGATTTATCTCATAAAATTAGCTGTAAATTCATGTTTAAATCATTATTATTGTTATAAGTCACAAAATCCTGAAACTGAGATCATATCCTGACCAAACTATCAAATCTCGGTCGATTAAAAGCGGTGTGTCCAATGCGTATATTTTCAATAAGGATTTACTTATATTATAGACACACTTCTCCTCCCAATAGGCCAAAAACAAGTTGGAAAAAGTGGGGGCTACCGGCGTCCCCATGGCCGTTCCGGTCCTCTGCACATACCAATCGTCCCCAAATCGAAATGCATTGTGTCCTAGAACAAAATCTAGTGCTTCACAAATAAAGTCAACCTGCTCTGCATTCCTATCAGTTCTATCTAAAAATGACCTCACAGCCATTATTCCATCCACATGTCTGATTTTTGTATAAAGACTGACAACATCTATGGTTGCCAGTTTATAATCTGTGGATACCGGGAATCTATCCAAGGTTTGCAGCAAAGCCTTTGTGTCTAATAGATATGAGGGAACATTAGATAATATGGGTCTTAGTAGCCAGTCTAAATATTGGGATAGTGGTTCTGTAACAGATCCTCTACTTGCCACGATTGGGCGACCAGGAGGATTCTTAATTGACTTCTGTATTTTTGGATGGAAAAAATTACCATTTCTTGGTTAGATGGTTTTAAAGTTAAATTAATTTTTTCTGCAAAACGCTTAGAGAAAAAACCTATAGAACTTCCCTTCTGTAACAAAGTACGTAAACCACCTAGATACGTTTGGCAAGGGTTACCACGTAATTTTTCATATGTTCCAACATCTTCCAACTGCCGCTTGGCTTCAGATATATAGTACTCTCTATCCATTACAACAATATTTCCCCCCTTGTCAGCGGGCTTAATTATCACTTCCCTGTTATTTTTCAATTCTTTCAAGGCTTCCCGTTCATTACTCGTAAGGTTAGATGACACTTCAGGAAATATCAAAGCTTTCACATCCCTAACCACAGCTCTCTTAAAATTAAACAGAGATGAGCCCGGTGACAAGGGGGGAAAAAAAGAACTTTCACCTCCTCCACAAAATTGTTCTCTAGATGCCTCAATTTCACCTCCATCCTCCATATCAATTTCAAGAAGATCTAATAGATCAGATATAACATCACGATCCATACTAGACAGTTTTACCTACAGACATTTTACTACAGAACGAACATTGATCCAATTTTAAATTGACCTCTTAGGAGAACACTTTTCTAGCAAATATTAATTGGCTAAGAAAAGTGTTCTCCAAGAGGTCATATAAAATTTTAATTGGCTAGAAAAGATGTTCTCCAAGTGGTAATTGAAATGTGGATCATGTTCCGTTTGTAGTAAAATGTCTGTAGGTAAAACTCATACATGTAGGGAGCAGTATACACCATACTGTCGCAGGACATGATGACATGTCGCTCCAAATTTGTGGTTTATGTTTATATTGTGTAGCTGCGGACTTTATACATAGGCAAAACATTCGTCCTCTATTTGTTCAGGATTCGTTGAACATCTGTATTCTGTCAAAAACGAGGAAAAAGGTTGCCCCTAAATTTATATCACACAGCATGGGTTTCACGGAGGGGTAGTCTGGTATTCGGTTTGCAGGAAATCCAGAGGGTCTCTCCTCGTCAGATGTAGGGTAGATGGAATTACAGACTCATGCAGGCTGAAGTAGATGGATTTTGCGCATGATGCCTTGGGATTAATGGGGTTGAATGATAGAAACGATTTCTCTCCATTTTTATGATCATAAATGTTTTTGTATTAGTGTGAATATGTATTATATTGTTCTATGGAAATGTTGTTATTTTGATAAATAATTTGTTGCTATTGAGTTTGTGATGAAAGGCACAGACGGGATATAAGACGTGATTACGTCATTTTCCCGACACACCATGAGAAAGCGAGGTGAGCGCGAAGATCGGTGGTGTTGGTGTTTTGTTACCTCCTTTCCGTCTGGCTGTTGCTGTATGAAATAAAGAAATACTGCCGGAGAAGATTGGTGAGTGGTGCCGTCCGTTACTTCTTTTTGCTATTATCTTTGGACACTGTCTATTTGGACTGAGCACCGCCAGCAGTTATTGAGAGAGCTATTTTTTTACCCGGTGGGCATGCTCAAGCCCTTTAGTCCTGTCTCTAATGAGTACATATAAATACACTTAGTGCCGATCTATGTTTTCTACATAATAGTGCAATCCTTTGAATCTGTCTTTTTGATCTGAGCACAAGTGTTAATATGGACACATCAATCGTTATTGAAGACGATATGGATACCGGGTCATCTGCTAACTCTCTAGCAGCCGGACGGGTCGACATAGGAGGTTTCTTTTCTCAATGTAACAACCAAGAGGAAGTTACTGTTTTAAGCACACGTTTGTTGGAGTATCGCATAGTCTCGTTATCTGAAAAGGAGGTGCGTTTATTCTGGACCAACAGTACTTTACAATCATATCTAGAAAGCAAGAGATCGCCACGGGGTCTAAGAATTTATAAAGATATAACACAATACCGTGATGACGATGAATTTGCACTGAAGTGGAAGGAGGCACACATTGAGCACTCACTGAAACTAACACAGCTTGTTTTTGAAAGATCATCAGCTGAATATAATCAGGTTCAGAAGGAGTTAAGTGTGGCTAAGACTGAGTTACGAACCAGGTTAACTGAAACTCAATTGTGTGCATTCCAGAAAAAGCTGGACAATAAATTGATTCCGATACAGAATGAAATAAAAGAAAGAAAACGAGACAAGTTTGTGCGAGACAAACTAGATTTTGACCACAATAAAATATTTACTTGGAAGGAACAACAACCGCAAAAGAATAGAAGACCATTTAGATTTAATAGAAGAAGAATACGTTCCAATAAGAAACAGACGGACTATTGGACAACGGATTCCGGTTCGGACTCTAGTGGCAATGAGGACAATAAAATGGGACATATAGCAACACAATTGATGGGAGAAATTGGTGGCTCCACATCACCTGGCCCTTTAGGCGGAGAGTCCGCCGAGGTGGCCGTAAGAAGAAAAACAAATCCTCCGAGAGGGGGTGGGTTCAAGAGGAAGCAGGTCTCTTGGAGACAGTAGAGGTTCCTGCTCCTCAAGTTTCCACAGATTGGCAGGGGGTGAGTGGTACCAATGTCATAAATCTGTCACATACCACCCTAAGTTCAGGGGCTTTGTCCCTGTTATCCAAGGGCTTAAATTTTTGTCTTTCTAATAAATTTGATGCATGCCAATTTGAGATAGATTTAGAGAAATCCCTACGTAAATTGAATCTCTTTAAAATATATACTGAACTAAACAATATCCATGCAAGGTTGAGATTCTTCAGGAAGAGTGGAGTACAACTATTGGTAAATTGGGTTTCTTTATGGAAAGTAATCTGTCTAGTATGGATCGTGATGTCATATCTGATCTATTAGATCTTCTTGAAATTGATATGGAGGATGGAGGTGAAATTGAGGCATCTAGAGAACAATTTTGTGGAGGAGTGAAGAGTTCTTTTTTTCCCCCCTTGTCACCGGGCTCATCTCTGTTTAATTTTAAGAGAGCTGTGGTTAGGGATGTGAAAGCTTTGATATTTCCTGAAGTGTCATCTAACCTTACGAGTAATGAACGGGAAGCCTTGAAAGAATTGAAAAATAACAGAGAAGTGATAATTAAGCCCGCTGACAAGGGGGGAAATATTGTTGTAATGGACAGAGAGTATTATATATCTGAAGCTAAGCGGCAGTTGGAAGATGTTGGAACATATGAAAAATTACGTGGTAACCCTTGCCAAACGTATCTAGGTGGTTTACGTACTTTGTTACAGAAGGGAAGATCTATAGGTTTTTTCTCTAAGCGATTTGCAGAAAAATTATTACCTTTAAAACCATCTAAGCCTAATTGGTATTTTCTTCCAAAAATACATAAGTCAATTAAGAATCCTCCTGGTCGCCCAATCGTGGCAAGTAGAGGATCTGTTACAGAACCACTATCCCAATACTTAGACTGGCTACTAAGACCCATATTATCTAATGTTCCCTCATATCTAGAGATGGGCGAATCGATTCTAACGACAGTGGAATTCGTTTAGAATTTCTGGATACTTCGGTTCGGAACGAAGTCGAACTTTGGGGTACTTCGGGTGAACGAAAGTGTGCTTTTGATTGCTAAAATGGCTGCGAGCAACATGGCGCTACATAGGGCAAAGCACTCTGGGAGGAAGAAGGGCATAGCCTGCCTGACATGTGCCAGAGATGAAGCCAATCAGAGACGGCGGGATTACTGTGTCGTCACCGCATATATAAGACCGAGCGGCGGTGGGAGCTACATCTCTCCAACTGTACTGTCAGGGAAGGTGCTGCATGCGGGTGATAGCGGCTTCTGAAGAACTGATTTTTTCACAGCGATTTTTGGGGGGGGTCTCAGCTTGTTCAGAGAATGTTCTTGAATGTTCTATTTCTGATTTTTTGGGGTTTTGGTTCTGAAATCAGTGTGCGTCCACCCTGCAGCTGCATTTCATTCAATATCCAAGTGGGATCTAAGCCAGTTCCTGTTGTTTCATTTAAAGAAAACTGCGTTTTTACATACCAATATACCACTTCATTTTTGGCCTGCTCACATTCTATTGCGCAATTTACATCCAGGGTTAATTAAGCATTGTTTGCTGGTGTGCTGCAAAAATAAACCGTTTTTTCAACGCCCAATTATATATTTTGTTTTTTGGTAGCCTAATTCACAAGCAAAGGTTAATTACAATTTTTATCTCTTGTTGTGTGGCGTTGGAGAAAATACGCCATTGTAACACGCTGACTAAGCTACTAGTTGTGGTGGCCCAATTCTATTGCGGCAATTTACATCAGGGGTTAATTAATGCGTAGTTTTGTGGTGTGTGACAAAATTAAACCGTCTTTTTCCAACGCCAAATTTATATTTTTTTTTTGGTAGCCTTAATTCACAAGCAAAGGTTATAAAAAAGAAAAAGAAAAAACGTTAATTACAATTTTTATCTCTTGTTGTGTGGGTAGAATAATAACCATTGTAAACAAGATACAAAGCTACTTGTTTGTGGTGGCTCATTTCTATTGCGCAATTCTACATACCAGGGGTTAAATAAGCGTTGTTTTGCTGGTGTGCTGGACAATTATTAAAACCGTCTTTTTTCAGCCAAATATATATTTTTTTTTTTGGTTGCCTATTTCACAGCAAGGTTAAATTACAATTTTATCTCTTGTTGTGTGCGTAGAAGAATACGCCCAAAAAATTGTAACACGCTCAAGCTACTAGTTTTGTGGTGGCTTATTTATTGCGCAATTTACATAGGGGTTAATTAAGCTTGTTTTGCTGCATGTGCTTGACAAAATAAACCGTCTTTTTCAACGCCAAATATATTTATATATTTTTTTTTTTGTAGCCTAATTCACAAGCAAAGGTTAATTACTATTTTATTCTCTTGTTGTGGTGTGGGTAGAAAAAATAATCATGGGTAACACGCTACAAAGCTACTAGTTTGTGGTGGCTCAATTTCTATTGCGCAATTGACATCCACGGGTATTTAGCGTTGTTTTGCTGGTGTGTGCTGACAAAATAAACCGTTTTTTCATCGCCAAATTATATATATTTGTTTTGGTAGCCTCAGTCACCAGCAAAGGCTAATGACATTTTTATCTCTTGTTGTGTGGCGTAGAAAATACACCATTGTAACACGCTACAAAGGCTAATAGTTTGTTTGGTGGGCTCAATTCTTATTGCGCAATTTACATCAGGGGTTAATTAAGCGTTGTTTTGCTTGCTGTGCTGACAAAAATATAAACCGTCTTTTTTCAACGCCAAATATATATATTTTGTTTTGGTAGCCTAATTTCAAAGCAAAGTTAATTACAATTTTATCTCTTGTTGTGTGGCGTAGAAATACGCCATTGTGAAACGCTAACAAGCTACTTGTTTGTGGTGGCTCAATTCTATTGCGCAAATTACATCCAGGGGTTAATTAAAGCGCTTGTTTTGTGGCTGTGCTGACAAAAATAAACCGTATGTTTCAAGCCAAATATATAATTTTTTTTAATTGTACCTAATTTCACAAGCAAAGGTTAATTACAAATTTTATCTTTGTTGTTGTGGCCGTAGAAAATACGCCATGTTAAAACGCTACAAGAAGCTACTAGTTTGTGGTGGCTCATTTCTATTTCGCTATTTACCATCAGGGGTTAATTAAAGGCGTGTTTTGCTGCTGTGGTGACAAAAATAAAAACCGTCTTTTTCAAACCGAAATATATACATTTTTCTTGTAGCATAATTCACAAAGAATGCGAAGGTTAATTAAGCCTGTTTGTTGCTTTTACATTTAGTAAAAACACACAGTGCTTTATAACGACACATACAAGTAAATTTTTCCTGGCCTTTTTTGGTGGGGCGCAATTATATCCAAGGGTTACCCTAAGCTTGTTACTGGGTTCAGTTGGACGTCAACAAAAACAGGGCTGTATATTTATCATATTTCAGATAGGCTTCATCAAAACAGTGTCTGTACATTTTAGAACAAAACGTAGTAGACAGAGAGGTGGCAGGCTCTGCAACTGCGAGTGGCAGTGGCACAAAAACATTTATGAACGGGCCCGGTCAGCAGCACAGCAAGAAGGGACGTCGCAGCAGGGGGTCACTCGGTGAAGGCCACAACCTGCGCGGTCATCTAGCGGCAGTGTGGTGTTCAGGCAACCCAGGGTTCTTGAATTGGTTGACTGGTTCATCCTCTTCCTTCCCAGAGACATTGAAAACCCCAGCCAAGAGTCGGTGGGAACCTTCAGACATACACTTAGTTGGCATCGGCCCGGGGAGCGGATGTCAGCGGCACTCACCTGTCCTCAGCCCGCTCTGTCCCATCCAGTTCCTCAGACAGGGATATACTATGTGGTTGGGCTCGCAGCGCCACTATAATAGAGAGGATGAAAAACAATTTGAGGAGAGGGCAGTCAGCAGCTATCTTGGGCAGCGAAGAAATGGGGCCATATCCCCAGTTCTTGCAAGTAGCGGCAATGTTATAGATGTTGGAGAGAGCTGGGAGGTCATGTGGTGAAGAGGTCAGCCTCAGGCTTACCAAGACCGGTTTGATGAGGACAGTAGTGACGATGAAACACCAAATATAAGATGATGATGTTGCGAACCGCACTTGGGAGCCGTGGTTGAAGCAAGGGCTTCATCATCGTCAGGAGGAAAGAGGGCGTCAAGCTTGCGCTTCAGGGCAGCGGCGCAGCCATCAGTGGGTTGTGTGTGGGGTGGGGGGGGGGGGGACCGTGAGTCAGCAGGGTGAGCCAGCAGTGTGAGGTCGGGAGCACAAGGCGGCCACGGGGGTAGAAAACCGTTCGAGGTCCAAGACAGTTAGGGCAAGGGGTCAGCGAGGCAAGCGGCGGCAGTAGTCACTCAGTGCGGAGCGTTTGGCGGTTTTAAAATCAGCTACTCGGCGGTGTGGCAGTTTTGCTTAAGACACCGGTGGAGCCGAATAACGTTTATGGCGTATATGTAGATCTGTGGGCAGAAATGTGAAGCGTGGCAGGGAGTAACGTGGCACAACGGCCCTGCGTCAACACATGCAGCGTCCATCCGGGTGGACTGGGAGAATGTGGCTCAGTGTGGTGGTTCATCCTGCCGCTGCAGCGCTGCTGCAGCGGCCAGTGGACACGCATGCCAGTTCAGCCAGTCAAGGCTCCACCACCTCTGCAGAAGGCAAGCTGTTTCTCTTTGACATCCTCTCCCGGTCCAGATGCTCCTGTCCTCGATAATCATGGCGCCAGCAGTCGTTTCAGAGTGGCGATTGTATAGAGAATACAGTATGCGTCAAAAATCTAAGGTGCAAGCAGCTGACCGTTGCTCCTGTCAAGTTGTGGTACTGCCAGAGTCCCTCCCTTTCCAAATGGTGGACTCTGCCTCCTATTCAGGAGAAATCTAATGGGTTGTGCCGAGCCGAGAATGAGAGTTCCAAGCCGGTAATTTCTTTTCCAAAAAGGCTGAGTACCCGCACTTCATAAATATGTTAGAACAGGAAAGTGGGTCAGTCCTTGAGCTTATCGGTTTGTTCCAAGGTACACAGCAGCGCGGACGTCTGGCGCTGTAAACTTCGGTCAGGGCCAGTATTTTATGACATGTTCCTTTACGGCCCAATGGGGTGAATGTGCTTCCTGCCAGGCACACCAACAATTGGACAGGAGACGCCGATTTCTCCTCCTCGTTTCATACTGCTGCTCCTGGCAATGTCCGCCTCTCATCCTCCACCACCACCACCATTCTCAGCCTCACAAGTTGCTCCATCATACACATGTGTAGGGCACAGCGGTTCACGCAGGTTCTACACTAGCTTGCTCGGCGAACGAAGTCACACAGGGGAGGGAACTGCTCCGGCGTTCATGCAGCAAAAGAAATCGATTGTGTGTGCTTTTCTCCGCGCCAATGCAAATCGGAACTCATGGTGCCGGACAATTGGGAAGAAACATGGTGTCCGCGCTGCACGAGGAGGGAATGGGTCCATGCGACCTGATGGCGCCAACGTGTTCAATCTGGTTGTAAAAAAAGGTTCCTGAAGTCTTCCACCGATCTTCAGAACATTCTGAAAAATGCCAGAAACTGTGCATGCACTTTATCCATACGTACAAGCACAGGAAACACCCTCATCGAGTTGCTAGCGGCAAGACAAGAAAGGCCTTCCCCCAACACGCTCTGATATGCGATGTTTCCACCCGCTTGGAATTCCAGCCTGCACATGTTGGGACCGACTGTGATGAACAGAGAAAGGCCATTAACGATTTTTTGATGATCCAGGCAGACAGAAGTACTCTCCCTGTGTAACTTTGATGTCAGCCAGTGGCAGCTCATGCGTGACACTGCCGTTTTGTTGAGGCCATTTCGAGAGGCACGTTATTTGTCAGTCGCCTGGACTACTGGGTGAATAACGTCATTCCACTGCTTCATGTCCTGCAGATGCTTGAAAAATCTGTCTGGGCAGGGGGCTGAGATGTGGCGACTACATTCGTGGCACATGAGTCGGTGGGGACTGACAAATGGAGGAGGGGAGGAGGAGGGACAATGGGAGAGAAGCATTGTCTGGTGAAATGGAGTGGATTATTTTCTACCCAGGTGACATATGAGAGGTGGAGCAGGAGCAGCTGGAGGAGGTGGAGGGCGATGAGGAAGCGAGCAGATGACTCCCAACGCACCGTGGCTGTATACAGTGGAAAAGGAGGCAGGGAGCCCCTCGGAGTCAATTGTGCAGATGTCCCGCAGCATGCTTATTTGCATGGTAGTGACAGCCGAATAGTCAGCATCCGGGCAGAGGGATATGACTTCTGGCTCTCACCCTATTGACCTCGCTTACACGGTCCAAATGGGAGCCTTTTTTTCCCAGCTATTGAGAGGGAAGACAAACTCAAATACTATAGGGAAATCTCTCTCGTAATTCAGTTGGCCGCCTGCCTATGTGCGGCCATCGTCCCTCTCTGAAGGTCTGACCGTGGGGGTTCCATCAGCTCTCACGTACTACTACTGCCGCGGCTGCTGGGGGGAAGGTGGGGGGTAGGTAGGCGCAGTACAGCTCCTCAGCAGTAACCTAATTCTGGAGTCACTACATGAGCAGCTTCCTTCACCGCCTAGTGAGGAGGGCAGTTCCACCAGCAGCAGCAGCAGCAGGACATGGAGCATTCCCCTGAACCAACATGTCTGTGGCCTACTTGAGACAGCACTCTGCACTCGTTAGAAGATAGCTGGATTAAGGGCAGTCCAATGGATGTGTGGCCGCACTTGTCCGAGTTTGCAGTGGAGAAGCTGTCCTGCGTATCCGGCCAGTAGTGTGGCATCAGAGCGGTGTTCAGTGCGGCGGGGGCCAATCGTTACCCCAAGGAGAACCGCTTGTCCACGGGAAATGTTGAACGACTGACCTTTGTCAAGTGAATCAGCGTGGATCGGCCTGGATTTCCACTACTCAATGCCTTAGCGTCAGTCTGGGTCAAAAACTACCTGCCTCAGCCACTATTCTGATGCCGACACCCCGCCTGATGCCAAATCTGTGATCGTTTCCTCCATCAGCCTACCACCGTCTTTACAGGGGACTGGTATTGCACCCACCAACAACTTGTCATTGTGCCACTCTATGTGCTCATGCTGCTGCTGCTGATTGCTGTTGCGTGACATCCACCTGTGTCATTGTGCCACTCGGCGGCCCTGGTAATGTTTTGCACCTCCAGAATGTCATTGTGCCCACTCTTGACTCTGCTGTTGCTTCTGTCCTCCCCTCCACTCTCTGTTTCATTGTGCCATCGCTGAACCTCATGCTGCTGCCGCCGTGACCTCGCTTCAGTTCATTGTGCCGCCTCTGTGGCCTAATAAATATTTTGCCAACCTGCAGAATGTCATTGTGCCACTCTCTGATACTCATGTGCTGATTGATCCTGTCGTTGCCCTCCACACTGTGTCATTGTAGCACTGTCTGACATCATGTACCTGTGCCGTGGCTGCTGCGTGCCTCCAACTCTGTGGCCTACTCCTGTTTTTGCCACCTCCAGAATTTGTCTTTGTGCCACTGTTGACCTCTTGCTGCTGATGGGGGCTGCTGCCGTGCCCTCCACACTGTGTCATTGTGCACTGGTGCTGACCTATGCTGCTGCTGTTGCTCCTGCCGTGCCCTCCTCACTGTGTCCTTTGTACCACTCTTTGGCTACTCTTTTTTGCCAGCTCCAGAATTTGTCCATGGTGCCACTGCCTGACCTCAGCTGCTGCCACCGTGACTCCACACTGTGTCATTGTGCCACTCTGCGGCCTGGTACTGTTTTGCTCTTCCAGAATGTCATTGTGCCACTGTTGACTCATGCTGCTGTGGGCTGCCGCCGTCCCTCCACACTCTGTCACTAAGTTGCACTGTGCTCTCAGTTTGTTTTTTTTCCAGCTTTTGCTGCCATGCCTTTATTCAGGCTACGTTTCCTGCCTTCTGTTTTTTTTGGTCAGTTTTGCCCCCATAAGTGCCCAGGGCATTTTATAGTGAAGCGATTCTAAGAGCGGCGGCAGTCATGTGCGTTGTCCATACTAAAACAAACATTGTATGAGACCAAAACAAGCTCCTCTGCATTTTAAGCATGGCACAACGTTTACAGACCCTGCGGCGATGGGCAGCCTGGAATGGCTGTTTGTTTAAAACGTGATTCGGGGCCGATAGTAAATTCGGGACCGAAACGAATTTTGTCGGATAATTGGCGGAAGTGAGCCGTACCGAATTTTTGAGAAATTGCCCATCGCTACTCATATCTATTAGGACACAAAGTCTTGTGCAACCCTGGATTAGATTCCGGTATCCACAGATTTTAAACTGGCAACCATAGATGTCAGTCTTTACAACAAAAATCAGACATGTGGATGGATTAATGGCTGTGAGGTCATTTTTAGATAGAACTGATAGGAATATGAGAGCAGGTTGACTTTAGTTTGAAGCACTAGATTTTGTTCTAGGAACACAATGCATTTCAATTTGGGGTCGATCTGGTATGTGCAGAGGTCGGAATACGGCCATGGGGACGCCGGTTAGCCCACACTTTTCCAACTTGTTTTTGGCCTACCTATTGGGAGGAGGAGAAGTGTGTCTATAATATAAGTTAATCCTTATGTGAAAATATTATAGCGCATTGGACACGCTTTATCGACGATTTATTTTGATGTGTGGCAGGATCTGAGTTCATTTTCGGATTTTGTAAAATTATATCATAAAAATGTTTTAAAAACATGGAATTTACACTAATTTTGGAGTAAATGCTTTTTTATCTAGATGTTGAGTTCCCCCTTTTCTTGATAAAAAATGGTGACAAAAGGATACAGAAAAAAGCAGTACAAATTCTTTTACATTCAATAGTTTTCATCCTGACCATGTCAAAAGTTCTTTGCATTTTGGGACAGTTTTTTGATTGAGCGTAAAAATATGAGTATCCGATTTTTTGGGGCAATCATTAAAATTGGGGATCGATTGAGAGATGGGGTTTTAAAATGAGCATGATCTCGAAAGCATTTACTAAACTTCAATCAGGACAGACCAAATTATTTTTTTGGGGGTAGGTTAAGGAGAAAATGTGATGATCTTTTTTTTCCCTTTGAATACAACAATATGCCCCAAATGATAAATGACATAAGGAGCAATTGGCCTTTTTGGAGTAGTTTGATTTTGCAAAAAAAAAACTAAGGAAACCCCCTTGAAAATTTTTGGAAATGCCAAAAGTTAGGGGGAGAATTGGTAGTGGAAGTTTGAATAGTGGTCAAGAAAAAAAAAATAATTGGCTAGAAAAGTTTTCTCAAGAGGAAATTTAAAAAGGGGGTTCATGTTCGTTCTGTAGTAAAATTTGTAGGTAAAAATACTATGGAGCAGAAAACATATGTGCAGGACATGTTACAGGGCCACCCAAATTTTTGTGGTTTATGTTTTTTTGGTGTAGCTGCGGATCTTTTACATAGGCAAAAAGATTGTCCCCTATTAGTAGGATTCGTGAACATCTGTATTCTGTCAAAACGAGGGGAAAAGGTGCCCCTAAAATTTATTCACAATGATGAGGGTTCACGGAGGGGAACGTTGGTATTTTGTTTGCAGGAATCCAGAGGGTTCCTCGTCGATGTAGGGGGGAGATCGGAATACACGCTCCCCAGGCTGAAGCTAAAGGATTTTGCGCCTGATGCCTTGGGTTTTAAGGGGTTGATGATGAAACGATTTCTCTCTTTTTATGAGATAATGTTTTTTTTATTGTGTGAATATGTATTTTAAATTTTTTATGGAAATGTTGTTTTTTGATAAATTTAATTTGTTGCTATTGAGTTTGTGATGAAAGGCACGACGGGTTTTAAGGTGATTTGTCATTTTCCCGAACACTGAGGAAAAACCCGGTGAGCGCGGGAAACACGTTGTTTGTTGGTGTTTTTTTTACCTCCTGTCCCGTCTGGCTTGTTGCTGCTTGAAAAAAAAGAAATACTGCCCAGAAGATTTGGGAGTGCCGTCCCTTTTTTTTTTGCTATTATCTTTGGAACTGTCTATTTGGGGCTGAGCACCGCCAGCAGTTATTGAGGAGCTATTTTTTTTTCCCGGGGGGCTGCTCAAACCCTTTTGTCCTGTCTTAAGAGTACATATAAAAAAACTTAGTGGATCTAGTTTTCTAAATAATAGTGTTTTTTATTTTTGTTGCCCCCTTTTTTACCTTTTTTAAGTTACAAATCTTACTTGTGCACTGGTGCCCAAAACTGTACACAAAGTGACTTGTACAAATATAGCAGAACTAAAAAAAAAAGTTTTGGCCCTGTATCACAGCACAAATGTTATCGACCTTTTTTAGTGCTTTTAATGTCTTTGTTTAAGTCAGAGCAGATAACACAAAAAGCCGTGATATCACGGTCAAGCTGTACTCTGCTACTCTGTATAATGGAAAGAATTTGTTTTTCATCTGTGATCTTTGCTTATTTTAAAACACCCATGTCCTTTTGCCTTGGCAGCTGCGCCGAAGGCTGCTACAATTAAGTTTTTGTTCACTAAGTTTCCCAAATTCTTTCCATGTCAGTTTTATCCAGAGTTTTTCTGTTTAACAAGTAATCATGGAATTGATTTTTCCTTCCGATGTGCATAACCTTGCATTTACTGTATCTATGTTAAAACTAATTTTTGATTCTATGGATGATTATCAATTTAAATATATGTTGACATATTCACCTTCAGCTACTGCCCTGTAATGAATTATTTATTATCTGCTTTGAGCTATGACAATACCCTTGTTGGTTGAATTACCTCCTCCAACATTTATGTTTCATCAAATGTCTTGACTTTTCCTTTTAACAATGTATTAAGAAATTATGAATAATTCATTTGATGATTACATTGGATGTTTTGGGAATTTATATCTGCATGTAAGCTTTATCTAGGGGTAAAAAAAAGTTTAATAATGTGGAAGATAGCATTTTTCCTTGATACCTTTCTTTGATGTAGGGGTACAGGAAAAATTACATAAAATATTTAAATAAAATAAAATCTAATATATGCTTGCCCTTTTTCCTCCATTGAGAATGTGTAATATGGCACATGGTAATGCAAGGGATGGAGTGGCCTAAAACATACTACTAGTGAGGAAGTGGCCTGACATGTTTATGCTTAGTATGGTCTGACACATGGTAGTGCTAGGGAGTGAGGATTCTGGCACATAGTACTGCTTGAAAGTTAAAGGTCAAACACATAGTACTGCTTGGGTGGAAGTGACCTGACAAAGTACTACTAGGGAGGGAGTGGTCTGACACAATGTACTTCTAGGGAGGGAGTGGCCTGACAGTATTAATAACGAGGAAGTGGTCTAAACCAATGTATTGCTAGGAAGAGAGTTGTCTGACACATGGTACTGCTTGGAGAAGAATGGTCTGACACGTGGTACTTCTAAGAAGGAAATGGTCTGACACATGGCACTTGTAAGGAGGGAGTGGTCTGATACATTGTACTAAAAGGGAGGGAGTGGTCTGACACATAGTCTTTATAGGGAGGGTGTGGCCTGACATACAGTACCATTAGGAGGGAGTGGTCTGACACATAGTATTTCTAGGGAGGGTGTGGCCTGACATACAGTACCATTAGGAGGGAGTGGTCTGACACAATATACTGCTAGGAAGAGAGTTGTCTGACACATGGTACTGCTAGGAGGGGAATGGTCTGACACATGGTACCTCTAGGTAGGAAGTTGTGTGACATATAGTACTACTAGGGAGGGAGTGGTCTGACAAATGGTTTGACATATGGTACTTCCCAGTAGGGACTGGTCTAATACATGGTACCTTTAAGAAGGAAGTGGTCTGACACATGGTAATATTAAGGAGGGAGTGATGTGACCGAATGTACTGCTAGGAGGAGAATAGTCTGACACATGGTACTTCTAGGGAGGGAGTGGTCTGACACATAGTACTACTAGGGAGGGAGTGGTCTGACACATAGTACTACTGGGAAGGGAGTGGTCTGGAAAATGGTCTGACATATGGAACTTCCCTCTAGGGAGTAGTCTGATGCATGGCACAAGTGGAGTGTTCAGACACATGGTACTCCTTTAAACACCACTGGCCAAAATCTTAATCTACCATCTGTGAATGATTGCCTGATTATACATTGTCTAATCTGATTTTTATTGTGTTCATCTACTGTTTTCCAAATCCACAAAGAGATGATTAAACTACTGTAAGCAACTTTGTTCCAATGCTTCAGTTTCCATAACAACACAGTTTCGTTCCTAGTAATGCATTACACTGGTATTACAGTCTTACTGAAGCTAAGGCGAACATAACAGCCAATATTCCCAAACCTCAGATCTGTTATCCGCTGGATGTCAATATAAGAGCTGACTATATGTAAACACCACACTTTTATTCTGTCATATTTGTATGTTATGCATTTGTTGCATTGCAACATGTCATATTCTTTATATTTTATGAAAATATATTGTGTATACTGTTTGTATACATTTTTAAAATTTCAAACTGAATATCTCCCATGATCTATCTATTTATACCCAGGACTATATTTCTCCCATAATCTATTTGCACCAGGATTGTATCCATAACAAGAGGTCATCCTCTAAGTTTGGAGGAAAGAAGTTTTCTACATAAACATAGAAAGGGATTCTTTACAGTAAGAGCAGTGAGACTCTGGAACTCTCTAATAGAGAAACTGGTCATGGTGAACAGACGAAAAAAAGTTGAAACTAGAATTCTGACGAAGGGTCCTTGATCCAGGGATTTATTCTGATTGCCAAATTGGAGACAGGAAGGAACCTTTTCCTTAAAATGAGGACAATTGGCTTCTACCTCATTGAAGGTTTTGCCTTCCTCGGGATCAACACTATAGCACAAAAGGCGAACTAGATGGATGTCTGTCTTTTTTCAGCCTTACAAACTATGTAACTGTGAATTGGGGAGAATAAAGAATTTTCTCATACCTCACCAACCAAACTTTTAGGGCCACATGTGTGAAATTTGGCGTTTAAGCCCCAAATTTGATGCGCATAACAATAGCATAGAATGCGCTGGATTTATGAACCTGCTCTACAGCGGGTCATAAATCAGGCTCATTCTAGCGCCACATTTTTGGCTCAGGTAAACCACTTTGAAAGTAGTTTACCTGTTCTAGCAGTAATGTGCCTGGAATTGCCGTAGTGAAGCTATAAATCTATAGCTTCATACGGTTCTAGTGCACCCCGCCTTCCGCACGCCCCGCGAAACCAAACACATTACAAAGTGTCGCGGGTGCTATGTAATGAGCCTGATAATGGCGTTTGGGAAGATTAGCGCTAATGCAAACGAGGCTGCGCTAGATGTAGGGCTGAAAATACGCCAGACTTCTGGCACAGCCCCGTTCAAACATGACGCCGTAAGTGTCTTTCGCTTGCATAGCACATCATTACCCCACCCATTCTCTGTTGGTGTCCATCAAGACTCATCCCTGGAAACCTTACTCTGCTCCATCAATAATTTTGGCCTGGGACGAGTTATACAAACCCATGGCTCTCGGTAACATTTCTACATTAATGACGCTTACATTTATTTCACTGGCCCAGGCGCTACCTTCCTGCTTTGCAGGATTCCAGATGGTCTATTAGCCATATCCTCCTTCTCCATTCTTCTTTCTAAAACTAAACATGAACAGAATAGAGTTCATTATCTTTTCCTCCATCTCATTCACCCCCTCCCCTCTCCCACAATCAGAACTATTGATTACAGTTAATGGCGCTATACTTCCCCCAGTCCCACAGGTTAGCTGCCTTGAGAGAACATTTGACTCTGCCCTGTCTATCACACCACACACCCTACATCAAAAACATTTCTCAAATTTGCTCTTTTACGAATCTTGACCATATGCTACTGAATGCCTGCAACATCTCCAGCCTGGACTACTGCAACATCCTTCTGCATAGCTTCCTCTCTAAAACTGTTGTGTCCCTCAAATCCACCCCACTCATACATCCTCTGCCAATCCTTTCACTGGCAACCTATTGCCCATAATCTGCTCTCCCTCACATACCTCTCTGCTTTTATCTTATGTCGCCTCACGTAATATCTGATCCTAACCAGACTTTCTTTACTCCTCTAGTAGGTTTCTTGCACAATTGTCTTTAGTGGATCCCCTAAACTTACAGCCCCAACATATTAGACTCTCTTCTGCCATTAAAACTTTCAAAAGGAACCTGAAAACCCTAGAACATACAATAACCCTTCCTTTCGGCTTCTTCAGTCGCCTAGGGCGACATGCATGAAGGGGTCAGTTTTAATGTTCTGCCGTTAAATGTAGCAAAAATCAGTAGTCCGACTAATTTTCTGATGCATGGCACATCAAACGAACATGTTGGGCGCCGAAGATGAGGGGGCATTCATGGGGCGTTCTGAAGGCGTGCTGCACCACATTCGTAATATTAGACACATTTCTGAATGTAGGATGGCAAAACGAGGCGCATAAGTGCTCAAACATGCAGACCAATTTAAATCTGGTCTGACTGAGCCTGAGCAGTTGTAGTGGAACTAGATTTGCCATTAGGGCAAAAAATGTCTCTTATTTCTCAATTTTTCCCAGTAAAATAATAAAAAGTAATTTATGATAATTATCAAAGTATATAAAATTAAATTATAGAACGTAATAAATTATAGAATATAAAATATAAAATTATATAATATCCCAAAAATATAAAATTATCTCCTATAAAATGTATTTAAAAATAATATAATCAAAAATGTATTTTAAATTAAATAATATAAATTAATGAAACCAATACAGCATCTACCATAAATTCCTTTTTCAATTAACTGTTTAAGCAGCTATTGTCAAATTCTGGCATTCATTTATACATAAGTTTGATGCATTACTAATGCAACAAGAGGAACATCTCTCCTTGAGGCGAGGAGAACACCAAATGGTGTGTAGAGTTTGAACTGCCTTTTTGCCCTCTACTAAGCATCTGCATATCACAAGGCATTATGGGAAAGGAGCTGAGAAGCTCAAGCGCCCTTTATTGGATGTAACAAATCCTCAATTCGCTTTTGACCCACTGGGTCTTGAGAAAGCAAAAGGGATATTTAGCCAAGCCAGTATCTCTCCTCTGCAACAAGCAAAGAAGAGTTTCTTTCTCCAACTCCTTTCAAATTCCGCAACGTTTATTTCATACTTTTTTTTTTCTCAACTTGCATAGGTTAATGTGGTTGGTGTGTTTTGTAAGGTCAGATAAGACCCCTACAAGAGTATATAAGTGTGATCTGTATTGTCAATGGTTATGCTACGAATAAGGGCTGAAGATGCCCGAAACGCGTCAGCTCTAAATATACTGACTTTTTATGTCATACTCATGGATATTTTAAACGTATGAAATAAATGTTTGTAGAATTTTAAAAGAGTTGGAGAAAGAAACTGTTCTCTGCTTGTTGCACATTACCCAGCAATCCTCTGGGAATCCTCTAAATCTGGAGTGACCCACACCCAAGCTTAAGGCAAGAGACCTAAGTTGGTGAGCTTTTTTCTTTTGGATTGTTCTGCATTACTAATGCGCCAAAGTACCGCAGTGCGCCAAACACATACGCTAGGTGCGTGGAGCTTTAGGCAACATTTATGAGCGCACATCTACCACTTTCATATATTCAGGCGCATTATGCACTGAAAATAAATTGTGTTGAGGCGCCAGGTTCCATACATGTCGCCCCATTTCAATCCTTTCCTTGTAGATTAAAAGTCCTCTTGGGCAGGATTCTCTCTCCCCCTACACTAATTTCCCATGTGGTGGTGCCGCTCGGCTGCACTCAGGATTCTCATCTCATCGTACTGGGAGAGTCCTGACTACCTCTCCATTCAGAAGAGAGGGGTGCTGGGACCTGCACCTATCTGACATTGATGACATATCCTTAATGTGCTTATTTTTTATTATAGGCATTTTAATCCCATTCTCCCCTGGAATAGATGAAAAAAGTTCAGATCATCACTTATCATAACGCTTAGGCTAGGTTCACACGGCTTAAATGCAGGGCGTAATAACGCCCCGCAATTACGCCGTGTGGCTGGGGGCGGGAGGCCGGCACCTCGCCGGCCCATAGACCAGCGGCGTATACGCCGCTGGTAATTCACATATCTCCCCCCTCGGCGTATTCGCCGAGCAAGGAGAGGAGACGTAATCCATAAAAAGTTCTCTATGAGAACTGTGATTACTGTAATGAATGGGCCGTTTTCAGCCCGTAATTTGCGCACCTTCGCCGCGTAATTATCGGACCGAAATAAGGCCCATTTTAAGCCGTGTGAACATAGCCTTAGTGTTAGCTAATTCACTTGCTGTTTTTATCGCACCCTTCACAGCTTCCATTGCAACTAGATCATCTGTGTTCTTTGCTCCATGGCTGATCAGGGTATGTATACAGTATATTTACTTGTTGTGGCTAACATATGTTTTCTCTTCGAGACGTGAATTACAATAAACCAAATCAGGATGCAGGTGCCGAAGCCTCTATGATGTATGTGCTGTGCCTGCGTTTAGTTATCATTAGATATTGTGTTGGAGCTGAAGCTGCGGAACCTCGGGGTTTATATCTACTTGAGATCACCGTGCCTTCTTACATGTTGCCATAGCAACAGTCCTTCACGGCAGTGTACCACAGTTGATCTTCTGACTTGCTCCTCTCACACTTGCATCACTCTGGATGTAATAACACAATCTATTACAGTGTACATGACTGCTAGCTGATAAAACTGTACAGAACTAGTTTAAATTTGCTGTTTATTCTGCTCCAAACAAGAAGGATTAGAAAAACACACTTGCTTTCTTCCAAAAATGGCACCCCATTTGTCCACAGGATGTGTGTGGTATTGCACCTTATATCCATTCAAGCCAGTGAAGATTAGCTGTAGTAGCAGATAAAACCTATAGACAGGTTGTTTATTGTATCCAGGAAAGCTTTTTTTTAATTTAATATGGGGAATACCTTTACTACTAAAATACATCTTGATAACACTGTGTAATGAGGGTATCACCAATTACATTGTATATTGTGCGGTTGCTTCAAGTAGGGGTGGCTTAAAGAGGTTTTACCACAAAGGCATTTCATGCCTAGTTTGTCCTGCTTTATTTTTCAGTGTGTTCAAAAGGGGGCGTGTTTGATTTGTTTAAACTGCATATCATGTGATCCAGCAGGCTTGACATCACCATGCCTTTCCCCACAGTGTACTCACTCCTGAGTCTATAGTCAAACAAAGGTCTGTTTATGTAAAGTCAGGTAACATAAAATAAAAGAGCTATGGAACGTTGCGGGCCTTAATATTCCAGTGAAACGAGACGTTGGGGGGGGGGGGGGGGGGTTTTTGCATCCACCTCAAGAGGTTGAAGGCAGACATTATATGTCTGCAAAGAGACACATTGGAGGACGAACAATTTCCGTGCCCCTGGCGAGCCAGGTGGTTTGATCCACCGGTTGCTGGCCAACTACCACCCCCTCCCGGCCAATAAAGTCCACGTGTTGTCGCCATAGTAACTTTCGTAGCTGGCCTATTACAGTCTGATCGCGGATCAGTATATGTTGGATGAGGCAGGCAGATTTATATATTTGATAGTGGTGCTTGCTAACAGGCCTGTTACACCTTGGTTAATCTAATGCTCCAAATGACTTTTTTTTGCCCGACCTCACCCAAATTTTCTAACTGCAAGGGAACATGATATTTTTAATTTTAGTGGGGGGATTTTAGTGTGGCCCCAGGACCCCACTATGGATAGTTCTGCACAGGTCCGAGTTCGCAGGGCCCCTCAACTCCTCGAGTTACACACCTTATGGCCACCTGGGTGTCAAAGACCCCTGGCGGCTATGAACCCCACAGACGATCTTTCACTTTTTACTCAGCGGTTTCACGGATATAGACGTTTTCAAGGATTGAACATGCACTGTTTGTCTACGACTTCTTCACTCCCTGGTGATGCAGGCGACCTTCACCCTATTACTAATATGGACCCCCCACGGTCCTATCCAATTAATCTTAGCCCATCCCTCCCGGCGGCCCAACTAGGGCTGGTCCATGGCGATTCCTCACCACATCTGTTATGAATCATATTGACTTCAGAGCCTTTTTTAAAGACACATGGTCTCAGTTTCTTGTCGGAATAACAAAGAGCATGCTGGTACGCACCCTCTGCTTTGGCTCACTGCAGCAACTGCGAGGCGTGCTGCGCGTCCTAATAATCAGCTACACGAGCATGAGGCGCAGGGATGTGAACGAAAAAAGTTTGGAAGTTGCATGAAGGACTTGCGGTGCTGCCGAGGCAAAGATTTGCAGCTTGTCCCCTCTGCGCAAACGAAGCGCGTTATACGGAAACCCAGAATCTTCTGAGCACTTTTTCCTCAATGGGTCATGCTGCGCGCTGGCAAGTAGAGGCCACCAAGAATCGATATTAAGTGGGAGAATAGGCAGGGGAAGTTTGCTGGCCAGCATGACTACTGCCCAATGAACCGAGACCGCCAATAGCGGGCAGTTAAGTGCCAAGTGCCCCAAACAGGCACCATTTTGAAAGAAGCAGCAGATATAGAGGCTGCTTCCGTGGCTTATTTTGATCCCTATATACGCGCCACCCCCTCTTGATGCGGACCGGTCGCGGGAATTTTTGGATTCGGGGTGACAGCGGGTGCGTACTCTAGGTCTTACAGCCGAGACCAGTGTCTGCAGCTCGGTAGTCGGATATCACCGCGGAGGATGCTCGCGGCAATCACTTCACTTCATTAACCAATGGTAATCGGTCGTGCCAGGGCCCGATGGCTAACTCGGACTCGCATAATTTTACATACAAAATCCTGAAACCACTGATATTGATCCCCCATCTAACCCAGCATTCACGACGTCTACATCCGTTCTATCCACGATAGATTCCTTTTTGCGACTCCAAGACGGTGCGCTGCTGGAAGGACGTGGGGACTATGGATCCCTGATGTCGTCTTTAATCATATCGGCCCATATCCCTGCTGAACCAGGATTATAACTCCTGTCCAAATTTATCGCAAACCGACTCAGAAATTCCTTGCCGCCCTGTATTTTCGCAACCCCTCCACACGGTTTTATCTCCAAATCGTCACTCGACCAAGAATGTAAGCTGGCTGTGGCGGCAGCAACAGCAGCGCAAGATTCCTGGCCACCCGGGTGTCCATGCTGTAAGACTTGGACGCGGAGAAAGCTTTTGATAAAGTCCATGGCCATTTCGTCCGCCAACGCAGGGGAGGCGGGGGTTTGGGTCTGTGTTCACTTCCTTCCTGTCCCTCATGCAGCAGAGCGCCTCCTGTATCTATTTAATGTTACCAATCTATCTGAAACCCAGGGAGGAAAAGCTTCTCAACACCCTTTATCGGAACTTTATTTGGGGGGGTAAACGGGCGCGCATATCCCTCTTTCACATTCTTCATCAGCCCAAGCTCCTTGGCGGTCCTCGGCTGCCCCCCAACATCAAGTATTATAATTTACGGCCCTGGTACGATATCTTCGACTGTGTAATGGCCCTCGAATGTATTCACCACAAGCCGGGTGGACGGTCTGTTCATGCCGTAATCTTCTCTGTAAATTTCCTGCATTTATAAGTATGTGGAGCAGCTCGTCGTGTCAGGAGTAGTACATCCTCCCATGCGTTTTGGAGGGCCATGGAAGAAGATCCGATGAACTAAAAGCCGGTCCCAGACCACTCGCTTAATCAGTCCCTTAATCAAAAAAACCCCCGCTTCCAGATGGGTCCTCACACAGCTCGTTCCGGTCGTTGCATGATATGGGTTTGTCTTGTCTTCCACATGGGTGGACCCGACTCGCTAGACGGCACTTATTCAATTCAGGAACTCCAGTCGCAGTTTCCTGACCTTCCAATTCCCTTTCGTTCACTTATCTCAAGCAAGCAGCTTCCTCATTTCCTCCGTCCTCCCCACATATTGCGGAGGCGGAATGGAGTTCAGATGTTTTCACAAGATCGTGGTGAAGTACCGCCGACGAGGCGCCTCTCATGCTCTCGTTACTCTACAGATAACCTGCTATGTACAACATTGATTATGCACAAACCACCCTGCAACTCTCGCCTGGTAGCATGTTGACCCCAACCCTGACCCCGACACCATACTGCGGGCTCTTCAGATCTTCTATCGATTTCTTCCTGCATCTCGATATATTGAGATTGTCCCCTTTAAGGTGGCGCAACAATCCTATATTCTGATCCGCCCCCCCTCAGGGTACATAGACATGGGCATGTACACCTCCAGTAAATGCTTCAAGTGTGAACACACTGGAAGCTACCATCTATGTCTCTATCACTATCATCACTCCCTCTGGCATAGCTTAGATTCAACAGTAAAAAAAAAAAAAATTGTATTTGGCGGGATGGGCGTCCTCAGGGTTGCATCGCGATACCTTGGGCGCACATTCACACCCCACCGCGACAATGGGCCCTCTTCGGGTTTTGTGGAAACTGAGGCCGGGTATGTACACTAGAAAGAGAAGAGGCTTTCTGCATGTCTCTTACAGCAGCGGCGCGAAAGGCAATCTGCAGGGGAGTGTGAGCCAACCGTGATCCCTACCGAAACCTTTTCCTCGAAAGACCTTTTTCTTGGCTGAAAATGGGACTGGATAAGGCCTCCAGCAGGGCGTGAAGGAACAAAAAGTCAAACAGTTTTTTTTTACCCTATGGCAGACGGAGATAGATACGTAGCCCCGGCCCCATTCGGGATACAGAATAAGATCCTGTTTTGAAATGACAGGCTGGTACCTACCTGTTCAGCAACTAGGGTCATGAGCCAATTGTTCTCCAGGATTTTGGTTCGTGCTTGTTGGAGTCAGACAAAGGAATCCCTACTTTTACTCTAAATTTGGTTTTTAGTAAAGATAAACCCGCATAAAACGTTTAATGTGGCATGGAGCTGGGTTTGGGTGCCCTCTCTCAAGTTAACCGCAAAGGGTTGGGGGTGCTGGCGAGGGATCCTCGGGTTAGCGGCGGTTGGGGGGGATGTACTGAGCAGAGGTTGTGTTGTTTTGCTTGATTTATATAGTTTAACTGTCTGTTACTATATGTGATTTTTCAGAACTGCCTTTGCGAGTTTAATGAAGCCCGCGACACTTGAACCAATGTCAAGGACACTGTGGTTAGAGACTTGTTCTGTTATCAGTTGTTTGGGCATTCATTCTCACTTGATTTTAGTTGAAAAAGAAGAAAATGTAAACGGAAATCTTCACAGTTAATTTGCCTGGCCTTCCGTGCAGAGTTATTGGCTGAAATTTTGCTACTACTCGTTATTCATTTTTTATGCTTTATTCTATCTGAAGACTCGTAATAAAAACAAGTTTAAAAAAAATAAATAAATAAAAGAGCTATGAATAACTACAATGTAGCTGAGTGGTTAGCACTTCTGTCTTTTAGCATAGGGGTCCTAGGTTCAAACACTTAAAGTAGCCAAATGTTTTGGTTGTTACCCAATGCACATACCTTATTGAGGCTTCTTTCTTGTTGTTGTTGTTGGTGGTGATGGTGGTGGGGGGGGCAGTGAGATGAAAAATGCCAATAGGGGGTTGGATGGGCGGGCTTATCAGCACTGTTTGTCTAATTACTAAGGAGTACAAAAGACGGGAGTAGAGTGACAGCATCTGGGGTTGATCAGCAGTGAGTGTCTGTGATTACTAGGCAGAGAATAGACTAACAGTAGGTACCTGAGAAGAGAGGTGATATCTGAGTAAGTGCAGTCAGGACTGAGAAGCTTTCATTACTGGTCAGATTCCCTAGAGACGAGTTGTACACTATAGATCAATAAGGGAGCAGCTAAAATAAAAATGATAAAGAATTTTTCATAATAATGAATGGTGAAAATGTTTATTATTTAATTTGCAAGCTTCTCACATCAATTTTACTTGGTGGGAAATTCCCTTTGAGGGAGTATTATCCATCAGTGTCAGACTAGGGTGCCTGAAACCAGTGGAGTTGATTCTTGGGGCCCATCAGTGTAGTGACATATTGGCGGTCAATCTACAGCTACTGCACATGACTCTTGCACTCTGCCTGTTTCCTTGAAAAGCTGCCCCGGGACTGTCATGCTCAGGGTCCCACCATGGCTTTTCTCCTCTCCACTGTAGGCCAGTCCAAGCTTGCTGTCTATTGATATTTACAACATATTGCACAGCCCCATCAATGTTGCGGTTAGAGGGGTTTTCGTGCTGCTATTGCTTTTTCTGTAGGTCTCATACACTTAAAACACAGACACAATCCTACATGATCACAGACACGTGGTCCTAATCACAGCTCCATGGCTCCATGACAAAAAAAACCAAACATTTTCAGTAGAAGGCAATAAACCACCCGATGTGCTACATGGAAGAAATTGCAGAGGTGCAGATTACTGGTGAACAATCACTCACACACCTATCAATGAGGGGACAAATTCCTAGTAAAAAACTGCACATTGAATAAGAACCAGTTCACACCAGTTTTCAGAAAAACCACAGCACTATACAGGGGAGCTTGCAAAAAAGTAAAAATACTGATAACCACTCACACTCATGAGGGGGGTGACTGCTGGTATTATAACTGCATACAGATAAGGCTTATACAGAGTGCTAGATTTACAGTTAAAGGGGTTGTATCACTATAAGGATTGCTTTTTATGTTAAATGATCTTGCAAAAACAAGTCATCTTTGCAATAGTGTGTCCATTTAGCAGTGTCTGCCTATTCCTATATATCCCCTCTTGTATGTGCTAGCATCAGCTCCTCAGTTCGCAATAGCTTACAGACCTGTTTGGGGGGGGGATCTATCCTGATCAGGACTGCAGGCACTGGTTGCTAACGCTACAGACCCTCGCTTCTACTGCAGCCTAGTAGAAGCCAGTAAACACGCCACTGAATTCAAAGTGAAAGCAAGAAAACAGGACTGAGGTAAGATGAATCAATGTAGTGAGACAACCCTTTAAGTGTGGTGCACCATGCTGGCTTACAACTAATTGTTGACACCCATACTATTCAATTGAGTTGGTTTATTTTCAATTGTAATACAATCACCATCACCAAATCACCATCACCCCCCTCATGGATAGTAGGTGTGTGAGTGATTGTTCCTCAGTATTTTGCACCTGTGCAGCTTCTCCCAGGTAGCACTGAGGCTTATATTGCCTCCTACTAGGAGTGTTTTTTGGACCAGACATGAAGCTGTAAGTATGGCCATGTGTCTATAATCATGTAGGATTGTGTCTGTTTTTGAGCAAATAATGTCCCATTTTTCTGTGAGCTCCTATACACATTAATGTACAGAACTGCATACATGAAGGGTCAGTTGCAGTGGTTACCATGGCCTTGCTGGACAATAGTCACTTTATAAAGAGATATTGTAGGCTTTATAAGCAAAGACATTGCTTTTTATTGTATTGAACACACAGGACTGTGTTAGGATGCCGTGTTTAGTCATTACAGTTTATTTAATACAGTAAATTACAATAATTCTATCAGTCTTAAATTACAGCCTATATCTGAACCAAGAACGCTATTCACAATTCTGCGGTTTTGGGGATCAATTTTCCCAGCAATGATGTTTCAATATCTGCAGAGAGCTTGTTCTAATTATTTGCATTCTGGGAAGTATCGTCTTTACTCCAGGCGCTGTACAATAATCATTGAATACCACTCAGATCAACTAAACTTAGCGATATATCTAACACAAAGCTTACCGATTGCTTCCAATAACATCCTGCACAATTGTGAATACAGTTCTAGATGTTAATGCAGGCTATAATTCAGAATCAGTGCATATATAGTAAGAGAAATAACATTTCACAGTAATCAACTTGATGGAGTTATTAAGATACCCAGATTTTTAATACAGGCAATAAGTCAGGATGAGAGCATAATACATAAACCGTCACGCTGCAGAGGAGCAGCTCACAGCCAGAATGAACCGGGAGGGGCTACCAAACATGTCTCCAAGACAACAGTTCAGCAAAACCTTCTATGCATGGAGTCCCAAAGCAGATGGTTATCACTGCACCACTGCTGATGAAGTTGCATTGGTAGAAAATGCTTCAGTTTTAATGGTACTATCAGAATCGGACCTCAGCTGACCATTCGTGAGTCACAATTTCTGCTTCATTGAACATTTGTATATCAGGCGAGAAATCTCATAGGACAAACACCCTGCAACCATTGCTGGAAGAAAACAAGCTGGTGGTAACAGTGTTATGGCCTGGGGAATAATTCTCTGGGCCTACTCATCCATGCTAAAGGCACTCTCAACCAGTATGGGTATGAATCCATCCTTCCAGATCATGTACACCAGTGCTCCCCAACTCCGGTCCTCAAAGCCCACCAACAGGTCATGTTTTCAGAATATTCTCCACAGAAAAGCACTGACCAATAATGAAATCACTGGTGCAATGCTAAGGAAAGCCAGAAAACATGATCTGTTGGTGGGTCTTGAGGACTGGAGTTGAGGACCCATGATGTACACTCAAACATGGTAATTGTCTTCACTGGGACGGATTGGTTCTTCCATCAACACAATACACCACGTCAAAAGACTAGAAATCAGCATCACCAAGATTTCCAATTTCTACCCTGGCTCCTAATTCCCTAGACTTGAACCCACATAAGCATCTCTGGGAGCACCTCAATCGTTGTGTTTACTCTATGGATCCTCCCCTCACCCACTTCAGCAGCTGTGGAATGCACTGCAGTAAGCATGGCTCTAGATACTTATGACAACCTACCAGGACTTACTGAGTCACTCCCAGCCCATAGCCGTTACTCTGGATATTAGCTGGTGGTCATAATAATGTGACTTGATTGTGGTGTACATTAAATATTACATTTACGTCAGACCACATGGAATAAAAATAAGGAACCTCAGTGTTGGTAAATGAATACAGGACTTGGTTAATCATGTAATCAACATGCAATGGTCTTTCCTGGGACATTGCATCTTGAAACCAGACTCGCCATACCAGAAACCATCATCACAGGCACTTCTGATCTGGGACACGTGATTGATGCAAGATCCAACTAATTATAATGACTATTTTATTTGTAATACATCTGTATAAATGCATGTAGTGACTGGCAGTCGAGTAGCGCCTCTCTACAGTACAGTGCGGGACTACATGTTCTGTGCTGTCCTCTACTGGTGCCAGTATGAGCTGCTCCTTCAAGCACCTAATGAGGGCGACCCCATTTTCTAGTATACTATATGTACTATACAAGACCCTGAAGATGTTCCTGTGTTCTTCATATGAAGTGATAAGGGAGCCCAGTAGGGTACAGTACAAAGCAATGTGGCAATATATGTATGTAGCACTGAATGATGGGCTCAGCTCATTGCTTTATTTTCTTTCATGCATTACTACTGCTTGAAGGGTCATAAGGACATCTCGAGAGGGTGTCCCCAACTCCCGCCTCTCCACTATGAGCCCCTGTGAAGAGTGCCTCCCACGCCCCACTTTTCTTGTCAGGGGCTAATTCATATATGTGTTCTGTACATGAAGGGGAGAACGTAGAGACTGATGGGTCATGTTTATTTTAGGTCTATGTAATAGCTTGTGTAGCAATGTGGGCAGTTAGCTGTTTCAGTTTTGTACTTACTTTAGTGTAACCTTTATGCAGCTATAATTTTAATCATCATTTTTTGAAGCACCTGACTTTAAATTCTGTTTCAACTCTGTAATTTATGTAGACGCCAAAGTGCAGTCCTGAATATGCAGTCTTAGCATGTTGTAATATCTTAAGCAATTTTAAAATCCCCAGTAGGTACCACCCACTGTTTCCCATCTAATTAAAGAGAGAATCAGCATAACTGTAGACGACTGCCAGCGCCAAACACCATGCCAGAACTTCTAGGAGTTTAGAAATTTGCATTAATCACATAGCTGATTTTTAAAAATTGCAAACCCATACTTTATCATTTAACACTAAAGAGGTTCTTTACACCAAATGATTTTACACATCTTATACATTGAAATTCATGACCTAAATACATTGTTAGGCTATCTTCACACAATGCTACTCCGATGTGTTGGAAAAACCCATGTACAGTGCCTCCCCTTGTTTTCAATAAGAACACGCAGGGTAGTTAACAAGTGAACTGTGGAGGATATCTTCACAGACGTGGATTTCTAATCATTTTGATATAAAATAAATAAATGTGCCCGCCACTTATTTACATGTTCTCCAAATATATTTCGAAGCAGAGATGCAGATTGGCCCCATTAATTCGGGCTAAGGCTTGGTTCACACAGCATTCAGGACTTCTGCTACAGGTATCCACTGGGTTACCTGATAAAGTGAACTAAGTAGCCCACAATGGATCCTGCAACACATCCAAATGGAAAAACAGTACCACGCTATTTTGTCTGGCTGAGAAAGTGCTTACATTCAGGAAACAGAGCAAGCATAGTCCTCAGCAGACGATGTTCCATGTCATTTGCACTGTTTCTCCCTATGGATGCATTATATCTATCCTGAAGGATATCCATAGTGAAAGTCCCAAATAGGACAAAACCACAGTGTGAACTAGTCTAATCTGTTTCCTAAAACATGATAAAATCCACTTCTAGAAAAAAGTCAGATGCGCAGTAAATATCTGTGGATGTAAGATATGAGTCACATATTACACGGCCTATTCTTCTGCGGTAAAGTATGAACGTAGCCATCTAACTTTGCATACAAATATTAGAAATGTATACGCCCATCTCATATCTATCTAAAGCCAAGCTTGAAGCTTGACAGATAACATTCTGTGCTGTGATAAGAAGGTGCATTATCTCAACTTTTGAAATGGCTTTTGTTTTAAGAGTCGTGACATTATGGTCAAGTTCAACATTGCTAAATCCGTCTTGATATCTACTTTTACCTGTTCTGTTTGATGCTATTTTTATACAGTTTTTGTAGCCAAAACTTAGAGTGGATTTCAAAAAATAATAGAGAAGCAAAATCTTTCTTCCAACTTCTTCCTTTGGCTTTTAAATCTACATCTCAACACTTGTTAAAAGAAACCATCTATCTATCTATTTACATCCCTCAACATTGAAATTGCAACATCAAGAGGGAAAAGTGGTAGAATGCAGCATATCATAGGATCAATTAACATGTTCATGATATCCAAATAATTAAAAGATGGAAACATGGGAACAAAATATTAAAAACCTCAATTTATTCAGCACTGAATAGCATCAGATGCAGAAATACACACACTTACATTCCTTGGCTGCTATCAGTGAGGTTAGTAATGGTTATCTGAGGAATTGTATGCCACACTCAATGCACTTGGGCAAGGAAATCATTAAGATTGGATGATGGCAGCTACATTTTCAGTAACTGACCGTTGGCGTCCCAGATGTGCTTGATGGGAGACAAGTCCAGAAATGCTGCATACCGGCAAGAATTTTAAGCCATACAGGCTGCCTACAGTAGCATGAGCAACAATGTATTGTCCTGGGGCACTTGAGAGAAATGGCCATAAAACTGGTTGCATAGACAAATAAATGTAGTGGAACAAAAAGATCAGTAATGTGGAACAAAATGGACGTGTTCCAAGTCAGATCTCTAGACCTACCCTAACCTTTGGTCTTTGTTATAATAGCTAAGTGGTTTGTTGACAACCATATTAAACAAAGAGATGCTAAAGTCTCAAGTAGGTAACCACCTCTATGAAGTCCATATTAGCTAATACAGCCCATGTAAAGGGGTTGTCATTCACGACATGGAACTTCTTTGAGGAAAACAGAGAATTTGAAGTTCCATTCAATGATTTCATCTTTGATTTATACTTTTCTTGTTCTATTTCAGTTAATTACTAGATTACAATAATTAAGCTCTGTCTTAACATTTGGAATTTTTTTACGGCATTGAGAAAAGGAAACTTTTGCATATTTTTTTAAAGTTCAATTTTTTCAGACTGGATACAAGGCAAGCAGGCATTTGCAATGCTGAAAGTCTATAGTGAAACCCAAATCAAAAGATATGTGTGCGCCCAGTAGGAGATGGCAGAGAAAAGGAATTCATTCGAGAGTGATGATGTGCCAAAACACTCTTAGGGAGAGTTGATAAGAAGAATCTATGAATAACCTAGTGTCTCAGGATAAAACAACCTGCCCTGGTGCCTGGCACAAAGAAACTCCCTTATTACAGTTTTATGTTTGTGAATAATTGAGCTGAGTGAACCTCTGTGTTCACGACTTTCTTATATAAGGATATGAAGATGAGTAGTCAGGTGGCAGGAAATGAGGGATACCACCATTGAAATTTAGATGAAGATTTGACTGAATTACTATTTATAACAATGTCAATGATGTTGAATGATCTTTTAATATTCAAAATGGCATCTACCACATCTGCAAGAACTGTTTCTACATAACCATGAAGAAGATTTCATTACTGTAAGAGCGGAGGGACTATTGTACCCTCTGTCACAGAATGTTGCAGAAGTGGATTCCTAAAATAAAACCACAATGACCATGTAAAATGAATCCCACCATCTCCGTACTTACTATAGCTCATATTAAAACATAGAGGGGCAGATTTACCATGAAATATTCCATAATTTTGGCTCAATTATCAAAAAAAAAATTGATTGCATGACGTAACCACGTTATTAGACACTTTTTACAACTTGTTTAACAGGATTGTGTGTCTTAGAGGTGAAGGGGTTTGTTTCATCCAGAAAGGTGCGTCTGTCATAGTTGTGTCAAATTTTTTGCACCTTTTTGAAAAAAGTAAGCCAACCAATGGGTACTAGAAAGTTAGAAAACAGTGCCCCCAAAATGCATGAATTTTATCATATCACATGGGCCGCTATGATAAATTTGCCGCATCTTCAGACTGTCTAGTCTAAGTTCTATTTACTATTATTAGAATTAACCAGACCTGCCAGTCTTCTGCCATGCCAATTCTTGCTTGTGTTTTAGGGTATGTTCACATTTTGCAGATCACCTGTGAATTTTGGTGCAGATTTGGTTGCAGATTTTACTGCAAGTTCTTCTATGTTGACTTCAATAAGAGAATGCAAAATGTGCACTGCTATCTGCAGATAAAATTATATCTTATTGAAGTCAACATAAAAAAATTTGATAAATGTACAACAAAATTCACAGCACATCCACTCCTTGTGACTGTACCCGTAAAAATAAACATTTCTGCCTTGATTGTAAAAATTACTCTTTGTAGGCAGTAGCTCTGGTAGTATGTGCCCTATGATGCCTTGTCGAGGACTTATCTATATGAATCTATGGATATGGTAAAAATTAGCCTAACATTTTTAGCATAATAATAAAAACTTAACTAACATTCTACAATAATGTGAATCGAGTTATCACGATGTACCATTTATCAAGAGCTGTATGTTGATTGTTCTGATTTGTGATTAGGTTACTTGACAACACCTAAAGGGCTTGACCCACAAAGAATAATGGGGAAGATTTATTAATAATGTTTAAGACAGTGTAAACTTAGTCCAGACAGTCTAAAAATATGACAAATTTATCAATGTATCATAAAACTGGTGCATTTTTAGACACTTTCGTCTAACTTTACATGATTTATTAGCTTGAGCAAACAATTGCAGCAAAATATTTTGATGCACACTCTCTTCCAGTGAAGCAACCCCACCCGCTTTCTTTGACACAGCGCAGAAGTACCTAATAACTGTCTTTTGGGGGAAAGGTGACGCAAGTTCTGATTGCAGGAAGTAGATTTCATCTTGGGGAAAAATGGCAACTGTTTCATATTAGAATCAGAATGGAAATCTGGGGGCAATATGTGAAAAAAACAGCAAATTGCACAGAAAATTTTGGGGTACACCTAATCTCAAGAACAAGGGCAGTTGTACTTTACGCTACCACTATGCCAGCACAAATGTAATCAATAATACTTCAACGTTTTTCAAATTATTCTGCAAATGACATTGTTCTCTGACTGACCTCTTTGTTGATGCAAGTAACAGTCAGAATAATGTTGAAATCATTAACAATATAATGTTTTTTTGGAAAATTCTCCAAATTATAAATTTTTTTTCAAAACGAAGACTCAAAATGCTCTGTTCCACATTATTATGCACAACAAAGTTGCAAAATATTTTATAGGTAGTAAAGAACTTGCAGCATTAAGAAGTCACATTTATTGAAATCAAAAGCTATTTAATCAAGAACATTGTAACAGGCCATGTAACATGTTAACATAAGAGCCCTTTTTAAATATCACCGCCATAATTCTTGTAATCATTAAATAGTTAGGGCGACATGTATGAAGCTCGCCATGTCGGGGCGCACCTTTTCGCCAGTTTTCCGGCGAAGTTTGCGCCTGATTTATGTTGGCGCCGGGGCGCGCTCATACATTTCATGTAAAGTCCGCCGCGCCTCGCCATTGTGTGGGGCGCAGTGCGGGACTTAGGCGCAGTGCGGGGCTGCGCCTATGATTCGCCGGCCGAGGTAGTGCGCTCATACAAAGCATGTAAAGTCCGCCGTGCCTCGCCAGTGTGTGGGGTGCAGTGCGGGGACTTGGGAGCAGTGCGGCACTGCGTCTAAGATTCGCCGTCCAAGGAGGTGCGCTCATACATGCGGGGAAAAGTTCCCTGCGCCTCGCCAGTGTGTAGGGCACAGTGTGGGGACATGGGCGCAGTGCGGGACTTAGACGCAGTGCGGGACTGCGCCTCACATGTATTCCGATTCGAGACAGGCTGGAAAACAGCGAGAAATCATTAAAGATGTCCGTGCGGAGTATGAATTAAAAAATCGCCTTTATAAAGGCGTAAAACATTATCAGAAAAAGAGCTCAAACTTACTAAAAAAATACATAAACTCACTTTCCAAAAATCTAGAACGGCGCTATATCGGAATTGGATATTTGAAATTGCCGGGAAATACAGTAATTCAAATTCTGTAAGCTATTCTCATTGGTTGGCAGAAACCAACCAATCAGAATAGGAGCGACAGTGACCCATTAAAACCTATGGAGAAATTTGGACCAATCAAAATCAAAGGCGGGACAGTTCAAGATACAGTAAAAATGTAGAAAAGAGCTGATTGGTTGAGCTAGCGGTGGCTTGGCTATCTCGACCAATAGAATAGGAGCAACAGGGGGCCCGTTATAAAAACCCATGGAGAAGTTAGAACCAATCAAAAATCAAAGGCGGGACAGTTCAAAATACCGTAAAAAGGCAGAAAAGAGCTGATTGGTTGAACTAGCGGGGGCTTGGCTACCCAGCCAATCAGAGCGCGAGCTACTTGTCCCATTGTAGTCTATGGAGAGATGGGCGCAATGAAATCTCGGCGCTCCGGCCGTGCGGCATGGGAGTATGATTAAAAAAATCATTTTTATTAAGTGTTAAAATATTCTCTGAAAAAGAGCTGAAACCTTCTATAAACATAAATCAATTAAACCCGAACAACGCATTTGTCGCCGAGACCGGTGTACATAAGGGAAAAAGCAATATAGAGAATTGCCGGGAAATACAGTAATTCAAAATTGTTTAAGCTCTTCTCATTGGTCGGCAGAAAAACCCAAACCCTCAAAATAGGAGCGACAGTGCCCATTATTCCTATGGAGGGTATTGACCAAATCAGTATGGAGTGACAGACCCATTCAACCTATGGAGAAATATTGACCAATCATATTCAAAGGCGGGACAGTTTAAAATACAGTAAAAAGCAGAAAAGAGCCGATTGGTTGAGCTAGCGGTGGCTTGGCTATCCCGACCAATCAAGCGGCGAGCTACTTTCTCATAGAGTTCTATGGGTAAAAGAAATGCAGAGCGAAGCTCGTTTGTGATTGGCTATATTTAAAAGAAGCGCGGTTATTTGGACCAATGGGAGAGGGAGCGAGCTCTTATGGGTTTTCTAATGCAATCTGAATAAACTGTACATGCCGAAATCAAATGATAAGACTACAGAAGTTGCTCCCGATGTGTATATTAAAATGATTTAATAATATAGGGTAACGAAAAAAAATATTAATTCAATAAACATGTTTATTTCTTTATTTTCGTACCAAGGATCAATAGTATGGGTGTAACAAAAATCAAGAAATAAACATGATTTTATTGAATTTGAATATGAGAAAGTAGCTCGCGCTCTGATTGATCGGGATAGCCAAGCCCCCGCTAGCTCAACCAATCAGCTCTTTTCTGCCTTTTTACTGTATTTTGAACTGTCCCGCCTTTGAATATGATTGGTCAATATTTCTCCATAGGTTAGAATGGGTCCCTGTCGCTCCTATTCTGATTGGTAAATACTCCTCTATAGGTTAGAATGGGCCACTGTCGCTCCTATTCTGATTGGCTGGTTTATGCCGACCAATGAGAAGAGCCTACAGAATTTGAATTACTGTATTTCCCGGCAATTCTCTATATCCCAATTCCTGATGTTGCGCCGGTCTCGGCGACAAATGCGTTGTTCGGGATTTAATTGATTTATTTTTATAGAAGGTTTCAGCTCTTTTTCAGAGACAATTTTACACTTAATAAAAATTATTTTTTTAATCACACTCCATGCCGCACGGCGCTGAGAATTCATTGCCCCGATCTCTCCATAGACTACAATGGGAGAAAGTAGCTCGCGCCCTGATTGGCTGAGATAGGCAAGCCCCCGCTAGCTCAACCAATCAGCCCTTTTCTGCCTTTTTACTGTATTTTGAACTGTCCCGCCTTTGATTTTGATTGGTCAATATTTCTCCATAGGTTAAAATGGGTCCATGTCGATCCTATTCTGATTGGTCAATACTCCTCCATAGGTTAGAATGGGCCACTGTCGCTCCTATTCTGAGTGGCTGGTTTATGCCAACCAATCAGAAGAGCTTACAGAATATGAATTACTGTATTTCCTTGCAATTCTCTATATCCCAATTCCTGATGTAGCGCCGGTCTCGGCGACAAGCGCGTTGTTAGTGATTTGACTGATTTATGTTTATAGACGGTTTCAGCTCTTTTTCAGAGAATATTTTACACTCAATAAAAATGATTTTTTTAATCATACTCCATGCCGCACGGCGCTGAGAGCCGAGTTTGCATTGCGCCGATCTCTCTATTGACTACAATGGGACAAGTAGCTCGCGCTCTGATTGGCTGGGATAGCCAAGCCCCCGCTAGTTCAACCAATCAGCTCTTTTCTGCATTTTTACTGTATTTTGAACTGTCCCGCCTTTGATTTTGATTGGTCAAAACTTCTCCATAGGTTAGAATGGGTCCCTGTCGCTCCTTTTCTGATTGGCCGAGATCCCCACGCCCCTGCTAGCACAACCAATCAGCTCTTTTCTGCATTTTTACAGTATTTTGAACTGTCCCGCCTTTGAATTTGATTGGTCTATATTTCTCCATAGGTTTTAATGGGTCCCTGTCGCTCCTATTCTGATTGGCCGGTTTATGCCGACCAATGAGAAGCGCTTTCAGAATTTGAATTACTGTATTTCCCGACAATTTCCAAGAACCTAATTCCTGATATTGCGCTGTTCTAGATTTTTGGAAAGTGATTTTTTTTTATTTTATTTATTTTTTATTAGGTTTGAGCTCTTTTTCTGATAATGTTTTACGCCTTTATAAAGGCGATTTTTTTGGAATCATACTCCATGCCGCACGGCGCTGAGCGCCGAGATTTGTTTTGCGATCTTCTATGTTTCCTCTCATATTCCGTTTTCGCTTCACTTCGCCTCCGCCGGATCATTTAGACCAGAATCAACCAGGTCTGCCAGTCGGAGCTGCCGAGCGCTGCAAAGCGCCGCACTTTGCCGACTCGCAATCGTACATGCCTCGGAGTTTTCGAGCGCGCCGCGTCCCGCCCCGGAACGCCCACTGCCCGCCCTTTCATGCGGGGCGCAGCTGAAAGTGGCGAACGCTGCGCCTAACACTGCATCCCTGCGTCCGACAGCGGATTCGGGACGGTGAGGCGCAGGTTACGCCACAAAACAGACGAAAAGCCCGTTCATACATGTCGCCCTTAGTTTTTTAAGAATTTCTACTTATGTTTCTTTGCTGGATGTCAGAATCACCTCCCAGAGCTGTTTTGATGTGAACTGCCTCCTTGCCTCATACATCTTCCACTTGAGAATACTCCAAAGGTTCTCAATTGGGTTAAGGTTTGGGGAGGATAGTGGCCACACCATGAATATCTCTCCTTCTATGCTCATAGCAGACTCATTATTCTTTGCAGCATGAGATGTCATGCATGAAAATTATTTTGCTATGGAAGGGCAGATTCTTCTATTTGTCACGAATAATGCTTGTTTATGGGGCCGGCGGGCTGCCAGCTATCCGCTCCCCCCCTCCCTCCTCCGTCGCAGGAGTGCATGCCGACCAGCGCGACTCCCGAAGACCCAGTGTAATTGTGGCGGGTACTGCTTTTTGGCAGTATAGAGATTACTTTTCTTTCCCATTTTACCAGAAACCTGTGGCATCTTAATAATGTTGAACTTCCTTCTTAAGTAGGTTTCCCTTAATTGGGCACAAGAGGCAAACTTTGTATCAGAAGTGTTTGAGATTTATTTTAGTGATCCAAAGAGACACAAGACCATCCATAAGTGTAACTGAAATACAAAAAATGTATTCTTTATGACACATATAAATTTGTCTAATAATTTGGAATGTGGTCTAGTGTATACAGTGACCATATAATGGTCACAAACCAGCTGTATACAAGCGCTGTGCAGAGCATTATATTACGATGCATAACATACAATATAATACAGTTATGAGCAATCTCTTTCCACCTACTCGTTAAGGTTCTTTTCCATATAGTAACTCACAGTCGTGGCCATTGGACACTTGTGGCCCTGCTCCAAGTGTGGCCCCAGCTAATTGTGAATTAATACCAGACTATGTAGCCCCATGGAACTCCTTCCCTCTGGACTGACCCACTATTTCTCATTCACAGGTATGTCTCTGCTATCAAAAGTCTAACTCCCTTCGTCCATTGCTGTATGTCTCTGCTATCAAAGTCTAAATCCCATCGTCCATTGCTGTATGTTTCTGCTATCAAAGTCTAACTCCCATCGTCCATTGCTGTATGTTTCTGCTATCAAAGTCTAACTCCCATCGTCCATTGCTGTATGTTTCTGCTATCAAAGTCTAACTCCCATCATCCATTGCTGTATGTCTCTGCTATCAAAAGTCTAACTCCCATCGTCCATTGCTGTATGTCTCTGCTATCAAAAGTCTAACTCCCATCGTCCATTGCTGTATGTCTCTGCTATCAAAAGTCTAACTCCCATCGTCCATTGCTGTATGTTTCTCATTGTGTAGTACTACAACTCCTGTTGTGCATTGATGTATGTCTCTTTGATGTGTATCTCCAGTGCAGCCATATTTGTTATCATAACGCCATCTCCTATATCCCCAACCCATGCTGTGTCCATGGAGCCTTTATAATTCCCCCTGTAATCTCGTTTCCTATTACCCCCCCCTCCCACTCTGCTAATTAGTTAATACGACCCCTCCCACTTCTTGTTCAGATCTGATTGTTCTGTTTGGGATCAAGCTTAGTATATAGTCACTCACAGTCGTGGCCATTGGACACTTGTGGCCCGAGCTAAGTGTGGCCCGAGCTAAGTGTGAATTAATACGAGACTATGTAGCCCCATGGAACTCCTTCCCTCTGGACTGACCCACTCTATTTCTCATTCACAGGTATGTCTCTGCTATCAAAAGTCGAACTCCCATCGTCCATTGCTGTATGTCTCTGCTATCAAAAGTCGAACTCCCATCGTCCATTGCTGTATGTCTCTGCTATCAAAAGTCGAACTCCCATCGTCCATTGCTGTATGTCTCTGCTATCAAAAGTCGAACTCCCATCGTCCATTGCTGTATGTCTCTGCTATCAAAAGTCTAACTCCCATCGTCCATTGATGTATGTCTCTGCTATCAACCGTCTAACTCCCATCGTCCATTGGTGTATGTCTCTGCTATCAACCGTCTAACTCCCATCGTCCATTGGTGTATGTCTCTGCTATCAACCGTCTAACTCCCATCGTCCATTGGTGTATGTCTCTGCTATCAACCGTCTAACTCCCATCGTGCATTGCTGTATGTCTCTGCTATCAAAAGTCTAACTCCCATCGTCCATTGCTGTATGTTTCTGTAATCAAAAGTCTAACTCCCATCGTCCATTGCTGTATGTTTCTGCTATCAAAACTCTAACTACCATCGTCCATTGCTGTATGTTTCTCATTGTGTAGTACTACAACTCCTGTTGTGCATTGATGTATGTCTCTTTGATGTGTATCTCCAGTGCAGCCATATTTGTTATCATAACGCCATCTCCTATATCCCCAACCCATGCTGTGTCCATGGAGCCTTTGTAATTCCGCCTGTAATCTCGTTTCTATTCCCCCCCCACTTTGCTAATTAGTTAACACGACCCCTCCCACTTCTTGTTCACATCTGATTGTTCTGTTTGGGATCAAGCTTAGTATATAGTCACTCAAACTCGTGGCCACTGGACACTTGTGGCCCTTCTCAAAGTGTGGCCCGAGCTAAGTGTGAATTAATACCAGACTCTGTAGCCCCGTGGAACTCCTTCCCTCTGGACTGACCCACTATTTCTCATTCACAGGTATGTCTCTGCTATCAAAAGTCTAACTCCCATCGTCCATAGCTGTATGTCTCTGCTATCAAAAGTCTAACTCCCATCTTCCATTGCTGTATGTTTCTCATTGTGTAGTACTACAACTCCTGTTGTGCATTGATGTATGTCTCTTTGATGTGTATCTCCAGTGTAGCCATATTTGTTATCATAACGCCATCTCCTATACCCCCATCCCATGCTGTGTCCATGGAGCCTTTGTAATTCCCCCTGTAATCTCGTTTCCTATTCCACCCCCCACTCTGCTAATTAGTTAACACGACCCCTCCCACTTCTTGTTCACATCTGATTGTTCTGTTTGGGATCAAGCTTAGTATATAGTCACTCACAGTCGTGGCCCCAGCTAAGTGTGAATTAATACCAGAATTAAACCACCAGGAATGAACAAGGATTGCAAGGTAACATCTACACTTTCTTCCCCACTAATAGCCTGCTAACCTGCAAAACACTATGCTTTTCTTTTCCCCCATTATCGCAATCTCCACTCTCCTCACACTCACTGCTTATCCCCAAACTCCCTCGCTGGATAATGAGCTCTATTTCTCCCCCTGCATTCTACCCTCTCACCTGTCTGCTGCCACCAACCTCTTCCTCACTGTTATTGCCCTCCGTGCCAAACAAACCCTGCAAAACTACAGTCTTTCCTACCCCACCTGCTCACCCTCTCACTGCTCCTTCTGGCTTCTGGGGACATATCCCCTAACCCAGGCCCCCCCCAGAACATTCCCACCATCATCTCTGCCTCTTTGAACAGATTCACCACTACAAACTCCATTAACCCCTTCAACCTGAAACGCATCCCTCTGACCTCTCCCTTTCCCTCTCCCTCTCTGGAATGCACTGTCTGTATGTAATAAACTTTCCTACATACATGACTTGTTCATCTAACGCAACTTACTCTTCCTTGGTCTGACTGAAACCTGGCTGACCCCTTCTGACACTGTCTCCCCTGCTGCACTCTCTCTTAGCGGCCTCCAACTTACCCACACTCCTCGCCCTGGTAACAAGCATGGCGGAGGTGTCGGCTTCCTCCTGTCTGACACCTGCTCCTTTGTCCCCGCTCCACCTCTGCCTTCCCCTACACTCTCCTCCTTTGAGGTGCACTCTGTCCGCATCTACGCCCCCTCCAACCTCCAAGTGGCTGTTATCTACCGACCACCAGACCCTGTCAGCACCTTTATTGACCACTTTACTTCCTGGCTTCTCCACTTTTTTTCCACCGACATCCCCACTATCATCATAGGTGACTGCAATATACCAATTGAAAACCCCCACTCTGCTTCCAATAAACTCCTTTCACTCTGCTCCTCCTTCGACCTCTCCCAGTGGACTTCAGGAGCCACTCATAAAAAAGGACACACACTGGACCTCATCTTCACCCACCTCTGTCCCCTATCTGACCTCTCAAACTCCCCCCACCCCATATCTGACCACAACCTGCTTACATTCTCCACCATCTTCACCCCACCTGCTCCTCCTGTCTCATATCCAGTACGACCTCGCAGGAACCTACAAAGCCTCAACCGTCTCACTCTGTCTGACTCTCTTGCACCTCTTTCAACCATCTTCTCATTTAATGACCCAGACGCAGCCGCCACTTTCTACAACCACACAATCACCACCACCCTTGACTCAGTCGCTCCTCTCACACACAACAGAACCCGCAAAATCAACAGACAACCCTGGCATACAGACTCCACTAAACAACTGAGGCGTGCTTCCAGAATTGCAGAACGCCGCTGGAAGAAAACTCGCTCCACCGATGACTTTGTCTCATACAAACAATCACTGCATACATTTAAATCTGCACTCACCTCAGCCAAACAGGACTATTTCACCACTCTCATATCCTCCCTGTCTCACAACCCCAGACAATTATTCAAAACCTTCAACTCTCTCCTCCGCCCACCAGCACCTCCTCCCCCATCCCTCCTTTCAGCAGACGACTTTGCCATTCACTTCCTCCAGAAGATCAACCACATCAGAGAAAGCTGCAGCCCGCAGTCCACACCACCCTCTTCTACTCTCGCAAACTGCTCTTCCCCCTTAACCTGCTTCCCCACTGTCACTCATGACAACCTTTCCTCTCTACTGTCCAAATCCAACCTCACTACCTGTAGTCTTGACCCACTGCCATCCCACCTCATCCCAGACCTCAGTGCTTCTATCATCCCAGCCCTCACCCATCTCTTCAACCTATCGCTAACCTCTGGCATCTTCCCTTCCGCCTTTAAACATGCTACTATCACGCCAATCCTTAAAAAAACAACCCTTGACCCCTCCTCTCTGTCCAACCATCGCCCCATCTCACTGCTCCCTTTTGCTTCCAAACTCCTCGAGCACCACGTCTATCTTCAGCTGTCCTCCCACCTCTCCTCCAGCTCTCTTCTTGACCCACTGTAATCTGGTTTCCGACCCCACCACTCTAAACCCAAAACTGCCCTAACCAAAGTCACTAATGACCTAGCAACTGCCAAAGCCTCACACCACTACTCTGTGCTCCTCCTCTTAGACCTGTCCTCTGCCTTTGACACTGTCGACCATTCCCTCCTGCTACAAATCCTCTCCTCCCTCGGCATCACGGACTTGGCACTTTCCTGGATCTCCTCGTACCTCACTGATCGGACTTTCAGCGTCTCTCATTCTCGCTCCACCTCCTCCCCTCGCCACTCTCTGTTGGTGTCCCTCACGGGTCAGTCCTGGGTCCTTTACTCTTCTCTCTCTACACTCTTGGTCTGGGCCAGCTCATAGCCTCACACAGGTTTCATTACCACCTGTATGCTGACGATACCCAACTCTACATCTCCGGCCCAGATGTTACCTCTCTGCTCTCCCGGATCCCAGACTGTCTATCGTCCATTTCCTCCTTCTTCTATCACGTCTCCTAAAACTAAATGTGGAGAAAACAGAACTCATCATCTTTCCACCATCCAACTCTACCCCTGCCCCTGATCTCTCTATCTCAGTCAATGGCTCTACACTCTCACCTGGTCCACAAGTCCGCTGCCTTGGGGTAATCCTCGACTCCGCTCTATCTTTCAAACCACACATCCAAACCCTTACCTCTGCCTGCCGCCTCCACCTGAAAAATATCTCTCGCATCCGTTCGTTCCTCAACTTCGACACTACAAAAATGCTGGACCATGCCGTTGTCATCTCCCGCCTAGACTACTGCAACATCCTTCACTGTGGCCTCCCATCTAGCACTCTTGCTCCCCTTCAAACAATTCTCAACTCTGCTGCCCGTCTTATCCACCTCTCTCCCCGCTACTCCTCTGCCTCTCCCCTCTGTCAATCTCTTCACTGGCTCCCCGATGCCCAGCGAATTCATTTCAAGTTGCTAACCCTGACCTACAAGGCTCTCCATGACCTCCCCTCCATACATCTCTGCCTTAATCTCCAGATACCTCCCCTCACGCAATCTCCGCTCCTCACAGGACCTTCTCCTCTGCTCTCCTCTTATCAGCTCCTCACATAACCGTCTCCAAGACTTCTCTCGTGCTTCCCCCACACTCTGGAACTCACTGCCCCAACACATCAGACTCTCCTCCACTTTCACCAGCTTCAAAAGCAACCTGAAAACCCATTTCTTCAGGCTTGCCTATAACCTACAATAACCCTGCTGCCACTACACCCTCCACAAACATGTCTGCCCCTACCTTCTGTCTCTTTCCCCCTCCTTGTAGATTGTAAGCCCTCGTGGGTAGGGTCCTCTCTCCCTCTGTAATGCCAATTGTCATTCATCACTTATCACTGTACTCGTTTGACTTCTGTAATGTATGTAACCCCCTCAAATGTACAGCGCCCTGGAACCAATGGCGCTTTAAAATAAATAATAATAATAATAATAATATGTCCAGCAATCTGGAATTCCTTCAAGTAGGAATGCTGGCTGGAAGAAGCTGGATCTTTTGTACCCAGTATCAGCTCCATGTGCTCCATAGGCTCAAATAGGACCAGATCAATCAACTCACTGGACTGCCATGCGCAGCAAGCAACATTTTTGACCTGAAGCAAACAAGCCAGACAAAAACAATATGTGAACACATTCTTAACTTAGAACTCTGTATTGTGTCATTTCTTTTGAACATGAATTAATAAAATCCACAACTTTGTATTGCTCTTGCCCCTATACAGTCAGCCCCTAGCACCTCCCCACCAAAGATCTGCCCGTGACAAAAAGCTACAGTAAAATTTGATTTTTTTAAAATAATTGCAAATATTTTGTATTCAGTAAATGGTTAAAAGCCTTTTCTGATTCAAAAAGCCAAGTCAATTAGATTTTGTTTTAATGATTTATTAAACTGTAGCAGAATGTCTCCCATTAGAGAACTGGAATAAGACAAAAACCTCAATATTAAGGATGATTATATAAAAGATCATAAATGTCACAACTCGATTACCTTTTGATCTCATGTCATTTGAGTCCATACGCCGTAGGAAACTGCTGCTAGAAACATTCATAACATCCAGAGCAAATATACTATAGGACTGGCAAAACAAATGAACCTGGCAATAAGATTCTGCAACACATTGTTATCCATTATTTAACACAAAAATGTGTTTTACAGAAAACTGAACTGATGTTACAATACTCCGCTGGATGGGGATAATCTGCGTCTTAAAAGAAGTTGCTTAGCTGGAACTGTATAACTGGCTAAATAGCGAATATTGTGGATGCTTCCAAGGAGTATAGTGACATAGGTTCCCTGCTTTGGACAACTTCCCCTTCTGAGAAGGGTTCATTGACTAGTGATGAGCGATTACGTCGACTATCGTCATCGGGTCGATTATCATTCCGATATCCGATAGTTGATAATAGATTATCGCCGATGACCATTAAAGTCTATGGGAGAGGAACAACACCTTCATTCTTACACCCAATCAGGGCTGGAGAAGCTGGAATTAACATCCACAATAGAAAACTGGATACGTGCTACATCTTAGGCAACACACTTAGGTTATAAGAGTCACAGAAAAAAAGTCACAGACCATTTACTATCCTGTCTTGTACCACACCCATGACCCTTAAACCTGCACACCCACAATTAAAAAGTGCCAGAAGGCAGTATTATTTGAACCATCATTTTAATTGAACTGGACATTGATTATCCATGTCCTGGAACGCAGCATGAGCCCCAAACCTGCATGACCCCCAGATTTAAAAAGTGCCAGAAAAGGACTCTTAACCCATTTTAGTATGAACTGGAACATTGACTATAACCTGTCCTGGGCCACCAGCATGAGCCTTATACCTGTCTGGACCACAGATTAAAAAGTGCGGGGAAAAGGGTCTTTAAAACCACCATTTTAGTTGAACTGGACATTGACTATACCTGTCCTGGGCCACAGATGAGCCCCAAACCTGCATGACCCCAGATTAAAAAGTGCCGGAAAAAGGAGTCTTTCAACACAATTTTAGTAAAACTGGACATGGACTATCCCCTGTCCTGGGCCGCAGCATGCCCCCAAACCTGTCTGCCCCACAGATTAAAAGTGCCGGAAAAAAGGAGTCTTTAAAACACCATTTTAGTTGAATGGACATTGGCTATACCTGTCCTGGGAAACCCTACATTGTTCAAGTCTTCCTGTACCCCCTTTGTACAATTCAGAGGAATATTTGTATCGCTATTTTGTACATGCAAGTTTTTTAGTAGTTTAATTCTAGAAAACACATTTTTAAAATAGGATGAATCCCACCAGTCTTTGTTTCTCTCTTTTTTAATTGTATTTAAGGGGTTGTCTCACTAAGGAATTATAGCTATTTTAAAGATCTTGCAAAACAAGTCATTTTCCCAATAGTGTCCATTAACAGTGTCCTACATATTCCTGTTTCTGACAGCACCTTTCACCCTTGAGCCCTCTAGACAATTGTAAAAGAACAATGTCTGTAAGAGACTACATTTTTTACAATAAACCTGTAGTCTAGCTGCATTTCACAGCAAAATGCCCCCAAAAATTCAAAACCCATGACCCTTGACCCCACTTTTGACAATTGTGAAAAAACAAATGTCTGTTAAAAACAAATTTTTTAGGAATAGGACCTGCAGTATTGCTGCATTCAAAGCAGCATGACCCAAAAAATTATAAAAATGCTTCTCAGCCACTGTTAAAAATTGTGAGGGAGAAATGCACTTAGAAGCCCCATTTCTGTTCCAAGGACCAGATTATGCTGTATCTCACAGCACCATGACCCCCAAAAACCATTGACAATGCGAAAAATTCTAAAGATGGAGTAAATGGAATATGGTTTTGTCATGAAAAACCCTTTCGTCTTTTACGTTCCCCCACAGCAAAACCAGCGAAATGAACTTTTTGGGAATGAGAATAAAAATTGCCCGTAAAATGATCATTTAAAAAAAAATTTTTTCAAGAGGACCATTTCTGTTTGAAGAGGAATGTGAAGTAGACCGGCAAAATAATCGGTGACCTCGGCAAATTTGGGGGCCCCAACATCATGAGAGATCCATGCCTGATTCATCTTGATGAAAGTCAAACGATCCACATTAATGGGAAAGCCGGATGCGTTTGTCTGTAAAGACTCCCCCCAGCTGTGCTGAAGGTCCGCTCAGATTTTGACGCTGGCTGCGGGCAGGACAACACCTCTATGGCGTGGCAAGGGTCGGGCCATTCATCCATTTGGATACCCAGAAGTCGATTGGGTCTGGAACACATCCAAAAACAGGTGTTGGGGACACAGATAGTCGTGCACCATAATCTTAAGCTGGTCTCTGTGTGTTGTATTACATGCGTTGGTGAGGTGGTAAATAAAGATTGCCAGAGGTCACCCATTAGACTTCTGCCACCTTGCCTGCTGCTGCCGCTACGGCTACTTGGCACTCTATTGCTATTTACGTCGCTGACGTTGTTCCAAACCCTGACATTTGAAGAACGTGAAGCAGACAAAAAAAGATGTCGCCAGTTGATCAATCAGCAAAGGTCTCCATTTTTCCTGCATTTTACTCTCTATTTGGGTGGGTGGAAGGAAAGTGCTGGATTTGGTTTTGTACCGGGGATCCCGGAGGGGGGCCACCAGTAACTGTTGTTCATTTTGATGGCCTTAATGCGAGGATCATGTTGGAGGAAAGGGAGCATCCAAGCACTCATGTGAGAGATGGAACCTTGATTTCCCAAGCTCAGGGTCGAGGGGCACTAGCCAAACTGATCTTCCTCATCTTCCTCCTCCGCCCCAAATTGCGTCAACCTCTTTCCAAGGCAGGGACGTCGGAAAAGTCGGTTTCCAGGGAATACCTCCTCCTCCTCCTGCACTTCCTCCGGAACAGCTTCAACACAGCCCTGACTTGCTTCAATGACCCCCAA
>JAODAL010011444.1:0-99980 GCA_025379985.1 Phyllomedusa bahiana
GTGCAGTGGATGAGGAGGTCGACAGAGGGCCCTTACGCACAGCTGCAAACCTCGGAAGGACCCTGCATCTTGTTGTTCAGGGGACGTTGGAGGCACCAGCAGCTTTAAAAACTTGTCTGCTGCTATGACAAGGCATTTTTGCAGCTGCTCTTTTAACATGATGTAATTGCCTGTTGGGAAAGAGTCCTCAATTTTCCCTTATCAGCATGCACACGTGTGTGCTGTGAATCAGCTACATACTTCTTGACTGTGCGATGATCACGATGAAGTGTCTTGGCAATGTTGATTGTAGTCATAGGAAAGTGCAAAAAAGTATACCAGCTCACCCAAAGAATGCCAGTCGCCAGGTTGTCCGTGCACGTATTCCGCCTGGAGTCCACGATACGATACTGAGCTTGAAACGAAGTGATGAATACAGCACCAAAGGACAAGTAGCCCGGCTAAAATCTTAAAGGCTTTATTATGGTACAAAATTAAAACGTACACGTAGCATCCCCCCGGAAAAGTGTCCGGATGCGGTTAACGCGTTTCGGGTGTGTGACCACCCTTACTCATAACCATGATTGTAGTCATGCCTTGACCTAAACACTCCACAATTTGTTGCTTCTCAGCAGCCGACACATCCTTTTTCTTTCCCATTTTGGCTGAAAATGTAGGCTGCTTAATAATGTGGGACAGCCTTCTTAAGTATTCTTGCCTTTAATTGGACACACCTGCCAAACTAATTAGCACAGGTGTCTGCAAATGCTTTCAGTGATATAAAGAGTCCTGACACACATCACCATCAATGAGTTTAACTGACAAACAAAAAATTCTTACCTTATCACTCCTAAACACTTTTTGCATAATAATTTGGAACACAGTGTAGGTGAATTTCTCTCAGATGCTGCATGTGTATGTACAGTATCATTGGTAGTCATTGCATGTGGGATCACTAGTGGGCAGTGTTGGATTTTGGGTAACAAGGCAGGTGCTAGATTTGCGGTACCAGGGACAGAAGCTGAAAGTGGGATAATAATGGCAGACGTTAGATGTAAGGAAGAAAGGGTGGGCGCTGGATGTGGGATATCAGTGGCGGGTGCTGGACGTGACTTATCGGTGGCGGTGCTGGGTGTGGGGTATCAGTGGCGGTGCTGGGTGTGGGGTATCAGTGGCGGTGCTGGGTGTGGGGTATCAGTGGCGGTGCTGGGTGTGGGGTATCAGTGGCGGTGCTGGGTGTGGGGTATCAGTGGCGGTGCTGGGTGTGGGGTATCAGTGGCGGTGCTGGGTGTGGGGTATCAGTGGTGGGTGTGGCGTGGCATGCTGGGTGTGGGGTATGAGTGGTGGGTGCTGGATGTGGGGTATCAGTGGCGGTGCTGGATGTGGGGTATGAGTGGCGGTGCTGGGTGTGGGGTATGAGTGGAGGGTGCTGGGTGTGGGGTATGAGTGGAGGGTGCTGGGTGTGGGGTATGAGTGGCGGGTGCTGGGTGTGGGGTATGAGTGGAGGGTGCTGGGTGTGGGGTATCAGTGGTGGGTGCTGGGTGTGGGGTATCAGTAGGGGGTGCTGGGTGTGGGGTATCAGTGGCGGGTGCTGGGTGCGAGGTATCAGTAGCAGGGCTGGATGTGGGGTATCAGTAGCGGGGCTGGATGTGGAGTATTAGTGCTGAGTATCAGTGGCTGGTGCTGGGTGCAGGGTATCAGTGGCTATGCTGGGTGTGGGGTATCAGTGGCAGGCGCTGGATGTGGGGTATCAGTGGTGGACGCTGGGTGTGGGGTATCAGTGGCGGTGCTGGGTGTGGAGCAGGGCCGGACTGGGAATAAAAATCAGCCCTGGCACACAGCTCCCACCAGCCCACATACAATATCCACTTACAAAATGTCCCTTGTTCTCGCACCTCGCCACTTTCTAAAATAAACTACACTGTAAAGCTGCTTTCACACAGAGTATTTTTGGTGCCTTTATGATGTTTTTTTGGTGCGTTTTTGTGCAGAAAGGCAGAGCAGTTAATGCTGTACATTTCTGCACAAAAACGCATCAAAAATGCACCAAAACCACTATGTGTGAAAGCCCCCTACACACAAGCAAGAAAGAAACAGTGGTGCAGAGAAACCCCTCATCACAGAGTCAGGAGTGCACTTGCTTTACAATCAGGGACAAGCCCACAATGACACTACATAAGCACCAACATAACCTATAACCCCCCAATCACACCCCCAAGTAGTCAGGTCACCATCACATGAATACAGCACTGATTCCCATAGAAAGCAAAATAAACCCCTGACAGCAGGATCCCCCAGGGGGACGTATCTCTGATGGGGTTGTTCTCTTCCCCTTTTTTCTGCTTCTGGCCCAACCTCCATGACGTTTTCCCTGATGGTCGTTTCCCTTCCATTTCTTTCTTTTGTCCAGTACAGCATGCATTTGTCCTCTTCTAGTGGTCACTACTCGTCCCTGTAGAATTTACCACAAATACATCTTAGGCTCCTCTTTTTCCAGCACTTTCCTATCAATTCCCAAACAGCGTATGTTAGACCTAAAAATAGAAATTAAAAATAATAAGTGGCAAGTAAATAGGTAGACCCATTAGCTAGGTAAAAAGGGCCTTCCTCCATTAATTTGGTAGGTAGACAGGGCCTACCCCTGTAACTAGCCAGGTAGCTGGGGCTGCCCCCAGTAATTAGCCAGTTAGCTAGGGCTGCCCCCAGTAATTAGCCAGCTAGCTAGGGCTGCCCTCAGTAATTAGCCAGGTAGGGCCAGTAATTAGCCAATTAGGGCCAGGGCCAGTAAGTAGCCAGGCTGGGCCATTATGTAGGTAAGCAGGCCAGTAAGTAGCCAGGCTGGGCCATTATGTAGGCAAGCAGGGCCAGTATATAGCCAGGCAGGACCAGAATATAGGCAGGCAGGACCACTATGTAGCCAGGCAGGGCCAGTATATAAGCAGGGAAGGCCATTATGGGTATGCAGGCAGTATATAGGCAGGAGGGCCAGTTTATAGGTAAGCAGGGCCAGTATATAGGCAGACAGGGCCACTTATAGGTAGGCAGGGCAGTATAAAGGCAGGCAGGGCAGTATATAGCAGGCAGAGGCCACATTTATGGGCAGGCAGGGCTGATATATAGGTAGGCAGGGCAGTATATAGGTAGGCAGGCAAGGCTTATAGATAGGTAGGGGCAGTATATAGGTATGCAGGCAGGGGAGTATGGGGCAGTATATAGGTATGCAGGGAGGGGCGTATTAGGTAGGCAGACGGGCAGTATATAGCCAGACAGGGCACTATGGGCAATTATATAGCCCGGCAGGGCAGTATAAACCGGCAGGGCAGTATGGGGCAGTACATAGCCAGGCAGAGAAGTATATAGCCAGGCAGGGCAGTATGGAGCAGTATATAGCCAGGCAGGGCAGTATCTAGCCAGGCAGGACAGTATGGGGCAGTATCTAGACAGGCAGGGCAGTATGGAGCAGTAATAGCAGGCAGGGCAGTATGGGGCAGTATAATAGCCCGGCAGGGCAGTATGGGCAGTATATAGCCAGGGGAGGACATATGGGGCAGTATCTAGACAGGCGGGCAGTAAAGGAGCAGTATATAGCCAGGCAGGGCAGTATGGGGTGTGTATATAGCCAGGCAGGGCAGTAGGGGCAGTATATAGCCAGGCAGGGGAGTATCTAGCCAGGGGCCAGGCAAATATGGGGCAGTATATAGCCAGGCAAGGCAGTATTGGGGCCAGTATATGCCAGCAGGGTAGTATGGGGCCGTATATAGCCAGGCAGGGCAGTATATAGTCAGGCAGGGCAGTATGGGGCAGTATATAGCCAGGCAGGGCAGTATGGGGCAGTATATAGCCAGGCAGGGCAGTATCTAGCCAGGCAGGGCAGTATGGGGCAGTATATAGCCAGGGAAGGCAGTATGGGGCAGTATATAGCCAGGCATGGCAGTATGGGGCAGTATATAGCCAGGAGGGCCCGTATGGGGCAGTATATAGACAGGCAGGGCAGTATGGGGCAGTATATAGCCAGGCAGGGCAGTATGGGGCAGTATATAGCCAGGCAGGGCAGTATCTAGCCAGGCAGGGCAGTATGGGGCAGTATATAGCCAGGGAAGGCAGTATGGGGCATATATAGCCCGGGAAGGGGGTATGGGCAGTATATAGCCAGGAAGGGCAGTATGGGGCTGTATATAGGTATGCAGGGCAGTATTGGGCAGTATATAGGTATGCATGGCAGTATATAGCCAGACAGGGCAGTATGGGGCAGTATATAGCCAGGCAGGGCAGTATGGGGCAGTGTATAGCCAGGCAGGGCAGTATCTAGCCAGGCATGGCAGTATGGAGCAGTATATAGCCAGGCAAGGCAGTATGGGGCAGTATATAGCCAGGCAGGGCAGTATCTAGCCAGGCAGGGCAGTATGGGGCAATATATAGCCAGGCAAGGCAGTATGGAGCAGTATATAGCCAGGCAGGGCAGTATATAGCAATGCAGGGCAGTATGGGGCAGTATATAGCCAGGCAGGGCAGTATCTAGCCAGGCATGGCAGTATGGGGCAGTATATAGCCAGGCAAAGCAGTATGGGGCAGTATATAGCCAGGCAGGGCAGTATGGGGCAGTGTATACCCAGGCAGGGCAGATCTAGCCCGGGCGGGCAGTATGGGCAGTATATAGCCAGGACGGGCAGTATAAACCAGGCAGGGCAGTATGGGGGAGTATATAGCCCAAGCAGGGCAGTATATAGCCAGGCAGGGTAGTATGGGGCAGTATTAGCCAAGGGCCAAATATATAGCCAGGCAGGGTTTGTATGGGGCAGTATATAGCAAGGCAGGGCAGTATATAGCCAGGCTGGGGAGTATGGGGCAGTATATAGCCAGGCAGACCAGTATATAGCCAGGCATGGCAGTATGGGGCAGTATATAGCCAGGCAGGGTAGTATGGGGCAGTATATAGGTATGCAGGGCAGTATGGGGCAGTATATAGGTATGCAGGGCAGTATATAGGTATGCAGGGCAGTATGGGGCAGTATATAGGTATACAGGGAAGTATATAGCCAGGCAGGGTAGTATGGGGCAGTATATAGCCAGGCAGGGTAGTATGGGGCAGTATATAGGTATGCACAGCAGTATGGGGCAGTATATAGGTATGCAGGGCAGTATATAGGTATGCAGGGCAGTATGGGGCAGTATATAGGTATGCAGGGCAGTATATAGCCAGGCAGGGTAGTATGGGGCAGTATATAGGTATGCACAGCAGTATGGGGCAGTATATAGGTATGCAGGGCAGTATATAGGTATGCAGGGCAGTATGGGGCAGTATATAGGTATACAGGGAAGTATATAGCCAGGCAGGGGAGTATGGGGCAGTATATAGGTATGCAGGGTAGTATGGGGCAGTATATATGTATGCAGGACAGTATGGGGCAGTATATAGGTATGCAGGGCAGTATATAGGTATTATGGGGCAGTATATAGGTATGCAGGGCAGTATATAGGTATGCGGGCAGTATGGGCAATATATAGGTATGTAGGGCAGTACGGGGCAGTATATAGGTATGCAGGGCAGTATGGGACAGTATATAGGTATGCAGGCAGGGCTAGTAGTTTAAAAAAAAGTAATAAAACCAATACTTATCTGAAGCCGCTGCCTCCTCTTCCCTCCTCCAGAGCGGCCGCTCACTTCCGGTGTCGGGCCGCAGACGCAGGCGCGCGATGACGTTAATCACATGGGCGCGCCCTGCCCCTCGGCTCCTGCGAGTGAACAGATAGGATCAGTTGATCCCCGCCTGTCAGCCTCGGCTGCTGCCTGCACCGCGCCGGTGTAGGCGGCCGGACCGTGATGGCCTTGAATGACTGGGTCGGTGACCCGGCCGTGCAGCGAGGGGGACCTGTCGACCCCTTGCCACAGGGGTCCGGTCGCAGAGGCGACCATTGCGGCCCCTGTGCGTGCGCCCTATGGGCAGTCCGGGCCTGGTGTGGAGTATCAGTGGTGGGGGCTGGGTATCAGTGGTTGGTGCTGGCAGGGCAGCTGTAGCACAAACTGCATATAGGTGAATTTCTCTCAGATGCTGCATGTGTAGTGAGTATCATTGGTAGTCATTGCATGTGGGTCATAGTGGGCAGTGTTGGATTTTGGGTAACAAGGCAGGGGCTAGATTTGCTCTGTTTAGGATCGGTTACCAGGGACAGAAGATGAAGAGATGGGATGCATAAGGCAGACGTTAGATGTATGGAAGAAAGGTGGCGCTGGATGTGGGGTATGAGTGGCGGGTTGCTGCGAATGTGGGCTAGGAGTGGACGGGTGCTGGATGTGGGTATTAGTGGCGGTGTGGATGTGGGGTATGGTGGGGGCGTTGCGGGATGTGGGGTATGAGATCGGCAAGAGTGGGTGCTGGGTGTGGGGTATGAGTGGTGGGCGCTGGGTGTGGGGTATCAGTGGCGGGTGCTGGGTGTGGGGTATGAGTGGCGGTGCTGGGTGTGGGGTATGAGTGGCGGTGCTGGATGTGGGGTATGAGTGGCGGGTGCTGGGTGTGGGGTATGAGTGGCGGTGCTGGGTGTGGGGTATCAGTGGTGGGTGCATGATGTGGGGTATCAGTAGCGGGTGCTGGGTATGAGTGGCGGGTGCTGGATGTGGGTATGAGTGGCGGTGCTGGATGTGAGGTATGAGTGGTGGGCGCTGGGTGTGGGGTATCACTTGCAGGTGCTGGGTGTAGGGTATCAGTGGTGGGTGCTGGATGTGGGATATCAGTGATGGATGCTGGGTGTGGGGTATCAGTGGTGGGTGCTTGGTGTGTGGTATGAGTGGCGGGTGCTTGGTGTGGGGTATGAGTGGCAGATGCTGGATGTGGGGTATCAGTGGCGGTGCTAGGTGTGGGGTATCAGTGGCGGGTGTGGGGTATGAGTGGCGGGCGCTGGGTGAGGGGTATGAGTGGCGGGTGCTGGATGTGGGGTATGAGTGGCGGGTGCTGGATGTGGGTATCGTGGCGGGGGGGGGATGTGGGGTTCGTGGTGGGCGTGGGTGTGGGGGATCCCCCTGGCGGGCGCTGGGTGCGGGGTATGTGTGGTGGTGCTGGGTGTGGGGTATCAGTGGCGGATGCTGAATGTGGGGTATCAGTGGCGGTGCTGGATGTGGAGTATCAGTGGTGGGCCCTGGGTATCAGTGGTGGGTGCTTGGTGTGGGGGGTTTCCCGGGTAGTATTTGTGGGTATCAGTGGCGGTGAGGAGTGGAGTTCAGTGGGGGGACTGGGGGATCAGTGGGGGGTGTTGGTGTGGGGTATATGGGTAGTATTTTTGGGTATAGTGGTGGGGTGGTGTGGGGTATCATGGTGGGCGCTAGGTATCAGTGGTGGGTGTTGGTGTGGGGTATATGGGTGTATTTGTGGGTATCAGTGGTGGGCGCTGGGTATCAGTGGTGGGCGCTGGGTATCAGTGGAGGGTGCTGGGTGTGGGGTGTGAGTGGCGGGTGCTGGGTGTGGAGTATGAGTGGCGGTGCTGGGTGTGGAGTATGAGTGGCGGATACTGGATGTGGAGTATGAGTGGCGGTGCTGGGTGTGGGGTATGAGTGGCGGGTGCTGGGTGTGGGGGGTATGATTGGCGGTGCTGGGTGTGGGGTATGAGTGGCGGTGCTGGGTGTGGGGTATGAGTGGCGGTGCTGGGTGTGGGGTTTCAGTGGCGGGCGCTTGGTGCGGGGTATCAGTGGTGGGTGCTTGGTATCAGTGGCGGATGCTGGGTGTGGCGTATCAGTGGCGGGCGCTTGTTGTGGGGTATGAGTGGCTGTGCAGGATGTGGGGTATGAGTGGCGGTGCTGGGTGTGGGGTTTCGTGGGGTTTGGATGTGGGTTGAGTGTCGGTGTGGGTGGGGTATGATTGGCGGTGCTGGGTGTGGGGTATGAGTGGCGGTGCTGGGTGTGGGGTATCAGTGGCGGTGCTGGGTATCAGTGGTGGTCGCTGGGTGTGGGGTATGAGTGGCGGGTGCTGGGTGTGGCGTATCAGTGGCGGGGGGTTGATGTGGGGGGTTTAGTGGGGAGTGCTTTGGTATGGGGTTTTTTGGGGGCGGTGCTGTTTGTGGGGTTTTGAGTTTGGGGGGTGGTGGGTGTGGGGTTTCAGTGGTGGGCGCGGGTTTGGGGTATGAAATGGCGGGGGCTGGGTGTGGGGTATGGGGTGGCCGGTGTGGGGGTGGGAATCAGGGTGGGGCGTGGGGGTGGGGTATCTGTGGCCCGGGGCTGGGGTTTTGGGGGGATGAGTGGCAGTGCGGAGGGGGGGTATGAGTGGCGGTGCTGGGTGTGGGGGTATCAGTGGCAGATTTCTGGGGTGTGGGTATGAGTGGGGGTGTGGGTTTTGGGGGTTTGATTGGCGGTGCTGGGGGGGGGGTATTGATTGGCGGTTTCTGGGGGTTTTGGGGGTTTTAGTGGCGGTGTGGGTATCAGTGGTGGGGGGCGTGGGTGTGGGGGTTTAGTTTTGGGGATGTGGGTGCGGGTAAACGTGGCGGTGGGGTTTGGGGTATCAGTGGCCCGGGGCTGGGGTTTCGGGGTTTTTGTGTGGTGGTGCTTTGGGTTTGGGGTATGGTGGGGGGGCGCTGGGTGTTTGGGGTTTTCCGTGGCGGGTGTGGGGGGTGGGGTTTTGAGTTTGGGGGGCTTGGGTTTTGGGGTTTGATTGGGGGTGCGGGGGGGGTGGAAAATGGTTGGGGGTTTCGGGTGTGGGGTTTTTGTGGGGGTGCTGGGTGTGGGGTATGGGGTGGGGTTTTGGGTGCCCGGTATCAGTGGTGGGGCTGGGGGGCGGGGGGTTTTCGTGGCGGTGCTGGATGTGGGGTATTAGTGGCGGTGCTGGATGTGGGGATCAGTGGTGGGTGCTTGGTGTGGGCTCTCACTGGGTAGTACTTTTGGGTATCAGTGGTGGTGCTGGATGTTGGGTATCAGTGGTGGGTTCTTTGGGGGTGGGTTTTCGTGGGGGGGCATTTGGGGGTGGGGTATCACTGGGTAGTATTTGTGGGTTTCAGTGGTGGGCGCTGGGGAAACAAATGGGGGGGGGGTGGATGTGGGGTAACGTGGGGGGACGCGGGTTTTGGGGTATCGTGTTTTTATGCTGGATTTGGGGTAACAGTGGTGGGTGCTGGGTGTGGGGTATCACTTGCAGGTGCTGGATGTGGGGTATGAGTGGTGGGTGTGGGGTATGAGTGGCAGGTGCTGGATGTGGGCTTTTGACGGCCCGGGGGGGTGGGGGGTATTCCCGTGGGGGGGGGGTTTGGGTTTTGGTATTTGGGGTGGCGGTGTGGGGGTGGGTATCAGTGGTGGGTGCTGGTTGTGGGGTTTCAGTAGCGGGTGTGGGGGAGAGTGGGGGTGTGGGGGTGGGGTATGAAAAGGCCCGGGGCTGGGTGTGGGTTTTGGTGGCGGGTGGGTGGGGGATCGTGGTGGGCGCTGGGTGTGGGGTATCACTTGGGAGGTGTGGGTGTAGGGTTTCGTGGTTTGGGGGCTGGATGTGGGTATATTTTGTGATGGGGTGCTGGGGTTTGGGGGTATCAGTGGTGGGTGCTTGGTGTGTGGTATGAGTGGCGGGTGCTTGGTGTGGGGTTTGAGTGGCAGATGCTGGATGTGGGGTATCAGTGGTGGGCGCTGGGTGAGGGGTATCAGTGGTGGTGCTGGGTGTGGGGTATCAGTGGCGGGTGTGGGGTATGAGTGGCGGGCGCTGGGTGAGGGGTATCAGTGGCGGGCGTTGGATGTGGGGTATGAGTGGCGGGTGCTGGATGTGGGGTATCAGTGGTGGGCGCTGGGTGTGGGGTATCAGTGGCGGGCGCTGGGTGCGGGGTATGTGTGGTGGTGCTGGGTGTGGGGTATCAGTGGCGGATGCTGAAAGGGGGTTTTTCAGTGGGGGTGTGGAATTTTGGGGGTACCGTGGGGGCCGCCCCCCCCCCCCCCCCCGGGTATCAGTGGTGGGGGGTTGGTGTGGGGGGATCACTGGGGAGTAAATTTTTGGAAATCATTTGGGGGGGGCTTTGGGGATCAGTGGTGGGCGGGTGGGGGATCGGGGAGGGTGCGGGTGTTTTGGGGTTTTTGAGTGGGGGTGCTGGGTGTGGGGTATGAGTGGGGGTGCTGGTGGGGAGTTGAGTGGCGGGGCTGGGTGTGGGGTATCAGTGGCGGATTACTGGTGTGGAGTTTTTGTGGCGGTTTCTGGGTTTTGGAGTTGGGGTGGCGGTTTCTGGGTGTGGGGCTGTGAGTGGAGGGGGGCTGGGGGTGGGGGGGATGATTGGCGGGTGCTGGTGGGGGTGGGGTATGGGGTGGCGGGGTGGGTGTGGGGTTTTTAGTGGACGGTGCTGGGTGTGGGGTTTCAGTGACGGGCGCTTGGTGCGGGGTATCAGTGGCGGGCGCTGGGTGCGGGGTATCAGTGGCGGATGCTGGGTGTGGGGTATCAGTGGCGGATGCTGGGTGTGGGGTATCAGTGGCGGTGCTGGGTGAGGAGTATGATTGGCGGTGCTGGGTGTGGGGTAGGAGTGGTGGTGCTGGGTGTGGGGTATCAGTGGCGGTGCTGGGTGTGGGGTATCAGTGGCGGTGCTTGGGGTTTTTCCAGTGGTGGGGGGTTGGTGTGGGGTGTTTGGTGGGGGGGTTTTGGAAAATCATTTGGGGGGCCTGGGGTGTGGGGTTGGTGGCCGGGGGCTGGGTGTGGGGTATCAGGGGGGGGGGCTGGGTGTGGGGTATCAGTGGCGGTGGGGTGGGTGTTGGGGGGGGTTTTAAAACAGGGGGCGGTGCTGGGGTGGGTATGAGTTTGGGGGGGTGCTGGGGGTGGGGTTTTCAGGGTGGGCGCGGGGTTTTGGGTTTTAGGGGGCGGTTTTGGGTGTGGGGTATGAGTGGCGGTTGCTGGGTGCGGGGTATCAGGGGGTGGGCGCTGGGGGGTGGCGTATCGTGGGGCGGCGGGGTTTTGGGGTTTTGAGTGGCGGTGCTGGGTGTGGGGTATCAGTGGCGGATACTGGATGTGGAGTATGAGTGGCGGTGCTGGGTGTGGGGTTGGAGTGGGGGGGGGGGGTTTGGGGTTTAATTTAGTGGCGGTTCTGGGTGTGGGGTATCAGGGCGGTTTTCGGGTGTGGGGTATCAGTGGCGGTGCTGGGTGTGGGGTATCCCTGGGGTTTCTGGGTGCGGGGGGGGTTTAGTGGTGGGGGTGGGTGTGGGGGGTTTTTAGTGGGCCCGGGGCTGGGTGTGGGGTATGAGTGGCGGTGCTGGGTGTGGGGTATCAGTGGCGGTGCTGGGTGTGGGGTATCCGTGGCGGTGCTGGGTGCGGGGTATCAGTGGTGGGCGCTGGGTGTGGGGTATGAGTGGCGGGCGCTGGGTGTGGCGTATCAGTGGCTGGCGCATGATGTAGGGTATGAGTGGCGGTGCTAGGTATGGGGTATGAGTGGCGGTGCTAGGTATGGGGTATGAGTGGCGGTGCTGGTTGTGGGGTATCAGAAGCGGGCGCTGGGTGTGGGGTTTCTGTGGTGGTGCTGGGTGTGGGGTATCTATGGCGGTGCTAGGTGCGGGGTATCAGTGGTGGGCGCTGGGTGTGGGGTATGAGTGGCGGGCACTGGGTGTGGCGTATCAGTGGCGGGCGCATGATGTAGGGTATGAGTAGCGGTGATAGGTATGGGGTATGAGTGGCGGTGCTGAGTGTGGGGTATGAGTGGCGGTGCTGGTTGTGGGGTATCAGTGGTGGGCGCTGGGTGTGGGGTTTCTGTGGTGGTTCTGGGTGTGGGGTATGAGTGGCGGTGCTGGGTGCGGATATCAGTGGTGGGCGCTGGGTGTGGGGTATCAGTGGCGGTGCTGGATGTGGGGTATCAGTGGCGGGTGCTGGGTGTGGGGTATCAGTGGCGGGCGCTGGGTATCAGTGGCGGGTGCTCGGTGTGGGGTATCAGTGGTGGGCGCTGGGTATCAGTGGCGGTGCTGGATGTGGGGTATTAGTGGCGGATGCTCGATGTGGGTATCAGTGGTGGTGCTGGGTATCAGTGGTGGTGCTGGATGTGGGGTATTAGTGGCGGGGGAGTATGTTGGGGTATCAGTGGTGGTTGCTGGATGGGGTATCAGTGGTGGGCGCTGGGTTTTTGGCGCTTAGTGTGCTGGTCTCATGGGTGTGGGGTATCAGTGGTGGTGCTGGATGTGGGGTATCAGTGGTGGGTGCTGGGTATCAGTAGCGGGTGCTGGGTTTCAGTGGTGGTGCTGGATGTGGGGTATCAGTGGTGGGTGTGGGGTATGAGTGGCGGGTGCTGGGTGTGGGGTATGAGTGGCGGGTGCTGGGTGTGGGGTATGAGTGGCGGGTGCTGGGTGTGGGGTATGAGTGGCGGGTGCTGGATGTGGGGTATGAGTGGCGGGTGCTGGATGTGGGGTATGAGTGGCGGGTGCTGGGTGTGGGGTATGAGTGGCGGGTGCTGGATGTGGGGTATGAGTGGCGGGTGCTGGGTGCGGGGTATGAGTGGAGGGTGCTGAGTGCGGGGTATGAGTGGCGGGTGCTGGGTGCGGGGTATGAGTGGCGGGTGCTGGATGTGGGGTATGAGTGGCGGGTGCTGGATGTGGGGTATGAGTGGCGGGTGCTGGATGTGGGGTATGAGTGGCGGGTGCTGGGTGCGGGGTATGAGTGGCGGGTGCTGGGTGTGGGGTATGAGTGGCGGGTGCTGGGTATGAGTGGCGGGTGCTCGGTGTGGGGTATCAGTGGCAGATGCTGGATGTGGGGTATCAGTGGCAGATGCTGGATGTGGAGAACTAGTGGTGGGCGCTGGGTATCAGTGGTGGGCGCTTGGTGTGGGTATCACTGGGTAGTATTTGTGGGGTATCAGTGGTGGGCGCTGGGTATCAGTGGCGGATGCTGGGTGTGGGGTATCACTGGGTAGTATTTGTGGGTATCAGTGGTGGTGCTGGATGTGGGGTATCAGTGGTGGTGCTGGATGTGGGGTATGAGTGGCGGGTGCTGGGTGTGGGGTATGAGTGGCGGGTGCTGGGTGTGGGGTATGAGTGGCGGGTGCTGGATGTGGGGTATGAGTGGCGGGTGCTGGGTGTGGGGTATGAGTGGCGGGTGCTGGGTATGAGTGGCGGGTGCTGGGTGCGGGGTATGAGTGGCGGGTGCTGGGTGTGGGGTATCAGTGGCAGATGCTGGATGTGGGGTATCAGTGGCAGATGCTGGATGTGGAGTATTAGTGGTGGGCGCTGGGTATCAGTGGTGGGCGCTTGGTGTGGGTATCACTGGGTAGTATTTGTGGGGTATCAGTGGTGGTGCTGGATGTGGGGTATCAGTGGTGGGCGCTGGGTATCAGTGGTGGGTGCTTGGTGTGGGGTATCACTGGGTAGTATTTGTGGGTATCAGTGGTGGTGCTGGATGTGGGGTATCAGTGGTGGGTGCTGGGTATCAGTGGTGATGCTGGGTGTGGGGTATCACTGGGTAGTATTTCTTGGTATCAGTGGTGGTGCTGGATGTGGGGTATCAGTGGTGGGTGTGGGGTATGAGTGGCGGGTGCTGGATGTGGGGTATGAGTGGCGGGTGCTGGATGTGGGGTATGAGTGGCGGGTGCTGGATGTGGGGTATGAGTGGCGGGTGCGGGGTGTGGGGTATGAGTGGTGGGTGTTGGGTGTGGGGTATGAGTGGAAGGTGCTGGGTGCGGGGTATGAGTGGCGGGTGCTGGGTGCGGGGTATGAGTGGCGGGTGCTGGATGTGGGGTATGAGTGGCGGGTGCTGGATGTGGGGTATGAATGGCGGGTGCTGGGTGCGGGGTATGAGTGGCGGTGCTGGGTGCGGGTTATGAGTGGCGGGTGCTGGGTGCGGGGTATGAGTGGCGGGTGCTGGGTGCGGGGTATGAGTGGCGGGTGCTGGGTGCGGGTTATGAGTGGCGGGTGCTGGGTGTGGGGTATGAGTGGTGGGTGCTGGGTGCGGGGTATGAGTGGCGGGTGCTGGATGTGGCGTTTCAGTGGCGGTGGGTGGGTTTTGGAGTAATTAGAGGTGGGGCGCGAGGGGTGTGTGTGTGTATTTCAGTGTGGGAGTGAGGGGTGTCGTGTGTGTGTATTTTCGTGTGGGGGGAGGAGGGTGTGCGGTGTGTGTGTATTCAGAGTGCGTTCGTGTGGGGAGTGTGTGTTATGTGTATTTCAGTGTGGGAGCGAGGGGTGTGTGTGTCTTTCAGTGTGAGTGGGAGGGTTGTTTGTGTATTTCAGTGGGCGTGGGGGGGTGTGTATGTGTATTTCGTGTGGGTGCGAGGAGAGGTTGTGTGTGTGTATTTCAGTGTGTGTGGTAGGGGTGTGTGTGTGTATTTCAGTGTGGGTGAGCGAGGGGTGTGTGTGTGTATTTCAGTGTGGGTGCGAGGGGTGTGTGAGTGTTTTTAGTGTGTGGGTGTTGAGGGGTGTGTGTGGTATTTTCAGTGTGGTGTGCGATGGGTGTTGGTGGGTGTATTTCGTGTGGTCGAGGGGTGTGTATGTGTTATTTCAGTGTGAGGTACGAGGGGTGAGGTGTGTGTGTTTTTCAGTGTGGTGTGAGGGGTGTGGGTGTGATGACAGTGTGTGTGTAGCGAGGGTGTGTGTTTGTATTTCTTTGCGTGCGAGGGGTGTGAGTTTGTATTTCAGTGTGGTTGAGGGGTGTGTGTGTGTGTTTTAGTGTGGGTGTGAGGGCTGTGTGTTGTGTGTGGGTGCGAGGGGTGTGTGTGGTTTTTCGTGTGGGTGCGAGGGGTGTGTAGTGTGTATTTCAGTGTGGATGGGGGGGTGTGTGTGTGTATTTCAGTGTTGGGTGCGAGGAGTAATGTGTGTGTAATTTCAGTGTGGGTGGAGGGTATGTATGTGTATTTCAGTGTGGGATGCGAGGGGTGTGTTGTGTATTTCAGTTTGGGTTAAGAGGGGTAGTTGTGTGTGTTTTTCAGTGTGGTGTGCGAGGGGTAGTGGGTTTTTGTGTGGGTATTCGTGTGGGTGCGTGGGGGTGTTTGTGTATTTCGTGTGCTGTTATAGTTGTGTGAGGGGTGTGTGTATTTCAGTGTGCGTGTGAGGGGTGTGTGTGTATTTCAGTGTGTGTGTGAGGGGTGTGTGTGTGTATTTCAGTATGCGTGTGAGGGGTGTGTGTGTGTATTTCAGTGTGTGTGTGTGGGGAGTGTTGTGTGGGTGTATTTCAGGGTGTAGTATGGAGTGTGAGGGGTGTGTGTGTATTTCAGTAGTGCGTAGTGAGGGGGTGTGTGTGTGTTATTTCAGTGTGGGGTGCGAGGGTTGTGTATGGTGTATTTCTGTGTGTGGTGCTGTGGTGGAGGAAGGAGTGTGTGTGTATTTTCTTGGGGTGGAGGGGTGTGTGTGTGTATTTCAGTGTGGGTGGAGGGGTGTGTGTTTATATTTCAGTGTGGGTGCGAGGGGTGTGTGTGTATTTCCGTGTGTTGTGTGGGAGGGGGTGTGTATGGGTATTTTCAGTGTGGGTGCAGGAGGTGTGTGTGTGTGTATTTCAGGTGTGGTGTGCTGCGAGGGGTTTGTGTGTGTGTATTCAGTGTGGGTGCGAGGGGTGTGTGTGTATTTGTGTGGGTGCGAGGGGTGTGTGTGTGTTTTTCAGTGTGGGTGCGAGGGGTGTGTATGTATATTTCTGTGTGGGTGCGAGAGTGTGTGTGTAATTCAGTGTGGTTGCGCTGGGTGTGTATGTGTATTTCAGTGTGGGTGCGAGGGGTGTGTGTGTGTATTTCAGTGTGGGTGCGAGGGGTGTGTGTGTGTATTTCAGTGTGGGTGCGAGGGGTGTGTATGTGTATTTCAGTGTGGGTGCGAGGGGTGTGTGTGTGTATTTTAGTGTAAGTGCGAGGTGTGTGTGTGTATTTCAGTGTGGGTGCGAGGGGTGTGTGTGTGTATTTCAGTGTGGTTGCGAGGGGTATGTATGTGTATTTCAGTGTGGGTGTGAGGGGTATGTATGTGTATTTCAGTGTGGGTGCGAGGGGTGTGTGTGTGTATTTCAGTGTGGGTGCGAGGAGTGTGTGTGTATTTCAGTGTGGGTGCGAGGGGTATGTATGTGTATTTCAGTGTGGGTGCGAGGGATATGTATGTGTATTTCAGTGTGGGTGCGAGGAGTGTGTGTGTATTTCAGTGTGCGTGCGAGGGTAGGGGTGATGTATGATTGTGTATTTCCGTGTGGTGCGAGGGGTGTGTATATGGGTATTTCAGTGTGGGTTTGACGAGAGGGGGTGTGTATGTATATTCAGGTGGGTGCGAGGTGTGTGTGTATTTCAGTGTGGGTCGAGGGGTATGAATGTTTATTTCAGTGTGGGTTGCGAGGGTTGTGATATGTGTATTTCTGTGTGGGGTGCGAGGGGTGTGTTTGTGTGATTTCGTGTGGGTTGTGAGGGGTGTGTGGTGTGTGTGTCTTCCTGTGTGGGTGCGAGGGGTATGTGGTGTTATTTCAGGTGGGTTGCGAGGGGTGTGTATGTTGTATTTCATGGTTCGTGCGTGTGGGTGCGAGGGTGTGTGGGTGTAGTTCAGTGTGGTGTGCGAGGAGGTGGCTTGTGTGTGGTATTTCAGGTGGGGTGCGAGGGTATGTATGTGTAATTTCAGTTTGTGGGTGCGAGGGGGATGTATGTGTTATTTCAGTGTGGGTGCGTGGGGTATTGTATGTGTATGTCAGTGTGGGAGCGAGGGGTGTGTGTGTGTATTTCAGTGTGGGTGGGAGGGGTGTCTTTTTTTATTTCTGTGTGGGTGCGAGGGGTGTGTATGTGTATTTCAGTGTGGGTGCGAGGTGTGTGTATTTCAGTGTGGGTGTGAGGGGGGTGTGTGTATTTCAGTGTGGGTGCGAGGATGTGTGTGTGTATTTCAGTGTGGGTGCGAGGGGTGTGTGTGTGTATTTCTGTGTGGGTGCGAGGTGTGTGTGTATTTCAGTGTGGGTGCGAGGGGTATGTATGTGTATTTCAGTGTGGGTGCGAGGGGTATGTATGTGTATTTCAGTGTGGTTGCGAGGGGTATGTATGTGTATTTCAGTGTGGGTGCGAGGGGTATGTATGTGTATTTCAGTGTGGTTGCGAGGGGTATGTATGTGTATTTCAGTGTGGTTGCGAGGGGTATGTATGTGTATTTCAGTGTGGTTGTGAGGGGTATGTATGTGTATTTCAGTGTGAGTGCGATGGTATGTATTGTATTTTCAGGTGGGTGCGAGGGATGGTTGTGTATATCAGTGTGGTTGGAGGGGTGTGTGTATTTTCAGTGTGGGTAGTGAGGGAGGTTAGGTATGTATGTGTATTTCAGTGTGGGTGCGAGGGATATGTATGTGTATTTCAGTGTGGTTGCAAGGGGTGTGTGTGTGTGTGTATTTCAGTGTGGGTGGAATGGGTGTGGTGTGTTGTTTTTCTGTGTGGGTGCGGTGTGGGGTGTGTGTGTTTTTCTGTGTGGGTGCGAGGGGTGTGTTTGTGTATTTCAGTGTGGGTGCGAGGGGTGTGTGTGTGTATTTCAGTGTGGGTGCGAGGGGTGTGTATGTGTATTTCAGTGTGGGTGCGAGGGGTGTGTGTGTGTATTTCAGTGTGGGTGCGAGGGGTGTGTGTGTGTATTTCAGTGTGGGTGCGAGGGGTTTGTGTGTGTATTTCAGTGTGAGTGTGAGGGGTGTGTGTGTGTGTATTTCAGTGTGAGTGGTGTGTGTGTGTATTTCAGTGTGGGTGCGAGGGGTGTGTGTGTGTATTTCAGGGTGTGCGGGGAGGTGTGTGTGTATTTCAGTGTGGGTGCGAGGGGTGTGTGTGTATTTCAGTGTGTGTGCGGGGAGGTGTGTGTGTATTTCAGTGTGGGTGCGAGGTGTGTGTGTGTATTTCAGTGTGGGTGCGAGGGGTGTGTGTGTATTTCAGTGTGGGTGCGAGGTGTGTGTGTGTGTATTTCAGTGTGGGTGCGAGGGGTGTGTGTGTGTATTTCAGTGTGGGTGCGAGGGGTGTGTGTTGTATTTCAGTGTGGGTGCGAGGGGTGTGTGTGTATTTCAGTGTGGGTGCGAGGGGTGGGTGTGTGTATTTCAGTGTGGGTGCGAGGTGTGTGTGTGTGTATTTCTGTGTGGGTGCGAGGTGTGTGTGTATTTCAGTGTGGGTGCGAGGGCTGTGTGTGTTTATTTCAGTGTGGGTGCGAGGGGGTGTGTGTGTGTATTTAAGTGTGGGTGCGGGAGTGTGTGTGTGTATTTCTGTGTTTTCAGTGTGGTGTGCGTGGGGTGTGTATGTGTTTTTCAGTGTGGGTGGAGGGGTATGTGTGTGTATTTCAGTATGTGGGTGCGTTGGTAGTGTTGTGTGTATTTCAGTGTGGGTGCGAGGGGGGTGTGTGTGTGTATTTCAGTGTGGGTGCGAGGGGTGTGTGTGTGTATTTCAGTGTGGGTGCGAGGGGTGTGTGTGTATTTCAGTGTGGGTGCGAGGGGTATGTATGTGTATTTCAGTGTGGTTGCGAGGGGTATGTATGTGTATTTCAGTGTGGGTGCGAGGGGGGGTATGTTATGTGTATTTCATTGTGGGTGCGAGGGGTGTGTGTGTGTATTTCAGTGTGGGTGCGAGGAGTATGTATGTGTATTTCAGTGTGGTTGCGAGGGGTATGTATGTGTATTTCAGTGTGGTTGCGAGGGGTATGATTGTGTATTTCAGTGTGGGTGCGAGGGATATGTATGTGTATTTCAGTGTGGGTGCGAGGGATATGTATGTGTATTTCAGTGTGGTTGCGAGGGGTGTGTGTGTTTCAGTGTGTGTGTGAGGGGTATGTATGTGTATTTCAGTGTGGGTGCGAGGGATATGTATGTGTATTTCAGTGTGGTTGCAAGGGGTGTGTGTGTGTGTGTATTTCAGTGTGGGTGCGAGGGGTGTGTGTGTGTATTTCAGTGTGGGTGCGAGATGGGTGTGTGTGTTTGTATTTCGTGTGCGTGCGACGGGGGTGTGTATGTGTATTTCAGTGTGGGTGCGAGGGGTGTGTATGTGTATTTCAGTGTGGGTGCGAGGGGTGTGTGTATTTCAGTGTGGGTGCAGGGGGGTGTGAGTATTTCACGGGGTGAGAGCGAGGGGTATGTGTGTGTATTATCAGTGGATGGTTGTGAGGGGTGTGTGGGTTGTGTGTATTTCAGTGTGGGTGCGATGGGTGTGTGTGTGTATTTCAGTGTGGGTGCGAGGGGTTATGTGTGAGTTTTCAGTGTGCGTGTGGGGGTGTGTGTTGGTAATGGATGTGTGTGTGTATTTCAGTGTGCGTGCGAGAGGGTGTGTGTGTGTATTTAGTGGTGGCGTGCGTTGGGATGTAGTGTGTGTTTTTCAGTGTGGGTGCGAGGGGATTGTGTGTGTATTTCAGGTGGGTGCGAAAGGGTGTGTATGTGTTTTCGTGTGGGTGCGAGGGGTGTGTGTGTGTATTTCAGTGTGGTTGCGAGGGGTGTGTTTGTGTATTTCAGTGTGGGTGTGAGGGGTGTGTGTGTGTATTTCAGTGTGCGTGCGAGGGGGTGTGTGTGTGTAGTTCATTGTGGGGGTGTGCGAGGGGATGGGTGGTGTGTATTTCAGTGTGGGTGCGAGGGGTGTGTGTGTATTTCAGTGTGGGTGTGAGGGGTGTGTATGTGTATTTCAGTGTGGGTGCGAGGGGTGTGTGTGTGTATTTCAGTGTGGGTGCGAGGGGTGTGTGTGTGTATTTCAGTGTGGGTGTGAGGGGTGTGTGTGTATTTCAGTGTGGGTGTGAGGGGTGTGTGGGTGTGTGTGTATTTCAGTGTGCGTGCGAGGGGTGTGTGTGTATTTCAGTGTGGGTGCGATGGGTGTGTGTGTGTATTTCTGTGTGGGTGTGAGGGGTGTGTGTGTGTATTTCAGTGTGGGTGCGAGGGGTGTGTATGTGTATTTCAGTGTGGGTGCGAGGGTCAGTGTGTGCGAGGGGTGTGTTGTGTATTTCTGTGTGGTTGCGAGGGGTGTGTGTGTGTATTTCAGTGTGGGTGCGTGGGTGTGTGTGTGTATTTCAGTGTGGGTGCGAGGGTGGTGAGTTAGTGTTTTCGTGTGGGTGCGAGGGGCGTGTGTGTTTGTATTTCAGTGTGGTGTGTTGTGAGGGTGTGTCTGTGTGTGGTATTTCAGTGGGGTGAGATGTGTATGTATGTGTATTTCAGTGTGGGTGCAGGGGTGTGTATGAGTATTTTCAGGTGTGGGGTGCGAGGGCTGTATGTGTATTTCAGTGAGGGTGCGAGGGGTGTGTTTGGTGTATTTCGTGCGGGTGCGCAGGGGGTGTGTGTTTGTATCTTCAGTGTGGGTGCAGGAGTGTGTGATTTCACTGCTGGTGGTGAGGGGTGTGTGTGTTTTTCTGTGTGGGTTTTAGGGGTGTGTGTGTGTATGTCAGTGAGTGGGTGCGAGGGATGTGAGTGTGTGTATTTCAGTTGGGGGGTGCGGGGGGTGTGTATGTGTATTTCCGGTGTGGCGTGCGTGGGTGAGTGTGTGTGTATTTCAGTGTGGGGGGTGTGAGGGGGTTGGGAGTGTATTTCAGTGTGGGTGCGAGGGTGTGTGTGTATTTCTGTGTGGGTGCAGGGGTGTGTGTGTGTTGTATTTCAGTGTGGTGAGTGTAGGGGTCGTGTGTGTGTATTGCAGTGTGGGCGAATTGTGAGGGGTAGTGTGTTGTGTATTTCAGTGTGGTGGAGGGTGTGTGTGTGTATGTCAGTGTGGGTTATGAGGGGTGTGTGTGTGTATCAGTGTGGGATGTGAGGGGTGTGGGTGGTATTTCGTGTGGGTGGAGGGGTGTGTATGTGATATTTCATGTGTGGGTGCGAGGGGGTGTATAGTGTATTTCAGTGTGGGTGCGAGGTCGTGTGTGTGAGTATTAGTGTGGGTGTGTGGGGGTGTGTGTGGTGTATTTGGTGTGGAGTGCGAGGGTGTGTGGTGTGTATTTCTGGTGTGGGGGTTTGTGAGGGGTGTGTATGTGTATTTCAGTGTGGGTGTGAGGGGTGTGTATGTGTATTTCAGTGTGGGTGTGAGGGGTGTGTATGTGTATTTCAGTGTGGGTGCGAGGGGTGTGTGTGTCCGAGTACAATATCCGCTGTTTTATCCAGCAGCACTTAGGCTGCAAATATAGCTCGTAGACAGGATGGTCCACCCCGAGCAACTGGGTCCAGCCATGCCAGAGGTAGTATCAATTGGTCTGTTTCAGCCTGCATGGGCCTGTGCTAGGAGCCCCAATGCATGTCCCTCCTTTTTTCTGATACAAAAAGCTTGAAGGTCCAGGATGCCTATTGCAGGTGCACTGGCAATGGCTGTTTTCAGCTTCAAAAAGGACTCCAAAAGAACTTTCATCAAGGGGAAGGAGTAGTCTTCCTGCTACAAATTTGCACTAGAACTAGTGAGTGGATTTCCCTGTCCTTATGGATGTGGGCTTCAAGAAAATGGCAGGCATAGGAGCTGGAGTTCGAGTATTGGGCTTGTGGTGTTCTCTCTCTGGTTTGCGGGGGGGGGGGGGGGGGGGGGGCTGTGTATGCTCTGTTGACGGTCAAGCAAGTAAGTGGTGGTGTTGGATTGATACGCTACAGGGTCCTCTGCCACATTATAGGAGCAGCCATTGGCTTTTCAATGTCACTGTAGACAGGATTGTTTAATACTTTTGCCGACTAGAAGCACCGTATCTATGTAGAGTTTGTATTCGGTGAACCATTCTTCAGCTGCTTCTGATGGGGTCAGCAGGCCATCACATAGGCTCTGGTCAGCATCGAGCATGCGGCTTCTCAAAGGAAGAAAATCCTAATTCAGGAGAACATCTGAGTTATCCGTGCATGATATTTCTCTCTATTTCTCCTTATCCTGTGTAAAGTCAGTCACGTGTCTTTGCTGATCTGAAAGTTGTCTTTAGCCCCATTGTTTCAGCTGTTCACAAAATTCAAAAAAAAAACCACCTGAGTCAGCGTGATATATTCATACCTGGTGGCTTGGTGAGGGATTTGGCCAGAATAGGCCAGTATGAGTCACCTTCTTTGATATCTGACAAAGACCATAAATTTTCAGCGTTGTGTGTAGTTTTGAGACTATTGTATATCTTCCTTAATGGCATAGGCTGTTTCTCAGGGTCGGCAATTCATGCCATTAGGACAGACACATGATGGGGGGGGCGGGGGGAATGTACATACATATGTTCAGGCTTCGCTCCACTCCCTTGCAGTGAGGCTTGAGATCAGGGGGTCTGCTGTAGTCGATCTTGATCCTCCCCCACTGGTCAACTGATACTTCGATTGACTTCCGGGGTGTGATGTGGAGTGGGTCAGCTGGTGTGCCTCCTTGAGTGAAGCAGACTAATTTGCTGACCTGTCGTTTGAGCTATTCTGCTGTACTTCTCTGTTTTGTCTCCTCATGTTTTGGAGCTCTCCCAGTATCTTCTGCTCCATAATAAGGTTTCCACTTTAGGGTTGTTGTGTCTGTTCACCATTTATCCCAGCTATTCTGCATCCTTGATCGGATATACAGGTACAATGTGGACGTCGCACCTTGGTCCAGAGTGAAGTGTTGACACCGGAGGGGGCGGGCAGTAAAGAAGGAAGAGATGTGACATCAAATGGAGAGTAGTGTTAGGCATGGCTTTAGGCGGGGAAGTGACATTGGGGGGGAAGGGGCAGGCAGTGCAAACAATGTTCAGGAGTAATGGGCAGGGCTTGAGGTAGGGGTGGCTGCAGTGGGCAGGGCTGGAGCAGTAGGCGTGGGCTGAGCGGGCTTGTGATGCAGAGTGGGGCGACTTTGGGCGTGGTTCCCCATTGTTGCCAACAGTCTATCTACAACCTGATTTTGCTCTCCCCAGGACACGTCCATCTGCATTAAGGGGGTGGTACAGTATTCACCTATTGTCTGCATGCTCAATGGCTTTTGATACATACACGACGCCTTATTTGTTGTTTGATGTTTCTTCCTTGTCCTACCCTTATGCCTTGAGTGTTTCTGTGTATTAAACCCAAGCTTCAGCTGCTTGCAATAAACCCAAGTCCTTCAGCCTTCCTCGTGTCTCCACAACACATTTTTTCCAATCTTCAGGCTGCAGATTGCCAGACGGAGGCGTCTCAGCCACTTTCATCAGTTCCTTCATTCTGTGAGTCTGGCTCCCACCCTGTCCAGCTTCCACTACCTGCTCGGGTGTTCTACCCTCCCCTTGTCTCGAGCATCAATGCCCATTGAGGGGAAAAAAAATACCTGACTTTTTTTCTGAACTTACTGTGCTTAGAACCTTACGAGGGAGACTCAAATCTAACGTTTTATTTTCTCTACAAAATCAGTAGATGGCATGTTCACCAGCTTAAACTCAATAACAGAAACTATTTAACTCTTCCTTCAAAAAACAACTTTGCTATCAACAGGAATCAAAGCACAGGACACGTATCAAATATCACAGAGTCACTAACTTAAGACCACTGTTCAACCCTTCCTCTCCACCAAGGCAGGGCTCAATCACTGGCTATCTCCACCAGCGATTCCTTTTACTACACAGTGTCACTTTGAGACCACTGTCCAGTCTCTCGTACAGACTCTAACCCCCCCAGCATCTCCCAAAAGGGAGGGTTCTCTTTACCACAGGGTGCGACTCTCGGCTTTCTCACTCGGCTTTCACAGCTGGTCTCCACCAGCGGGTCTTGCAATATTCAATATACATAAAACACAAAATACCCCACAAGGAGATAATTTGACAGGTCATAGGTTCAAGGGCACGGGCGACTTATTGAGCAGTTCACGTGACTAGCACCAAACGTATGAACAAAAGGACAACACCCACCACAGTGACTTGCGTTCGAGTAAGAAATAATAAACTTAACTTGCAGTACTCAGGCCTTGAGAAGGACGGGTATCAAAAACCTCTTATGGTCTGTGGGAGTGAATCATCCGAAGTCGGTGATGTTCCTGATCAAAGGCCCTGCTCCCACAATTTGGGCGACAATTGATATGGACTGAACCTCACAGGGGCTCTACATCCTTGTGGGGTCTCCAAATTAGCTTAGGATGATAAAGGTGCACCTGAGAAAGAAATCTTAACATGCCTTATTGCTGTTGAATACATTTCGTCTTCTCAAATTTGGCAGGTTTTTTACTGTTGAAGGCTAGCAGGTAAGAAAGCATCACATGGGGACTAGCTGTTAGTGTTATTGGTTTATCTTGATAAGGCATACTCCTTAAAACACAGGAATGTTCTGAACTATGGGGCGTTAAACCTCAGAGGAGGTGATCTTGGATTATACGGTGGTTAATCTCTATCAAGCAATTATTTGTGCGTCCTTTTTGTTACAATGAGGGAGTGTATGGATATACAGGCAGCTTTTGTGCATAAATAAAGGCATTCGTGGTCGTTTTATAATAATACACATAAAATTGAGACACAAGGATTCCACTCATATATAAACATTGTTCATCCACAACACTCTCAGTGTCTCCCAAAATGGCGGCTGCTTCCCGCGCGCGGGGAGAAGGTCACGCCACCCGGATTTCAGCCCAACTTTGGGTCTCTGTCACCCCGGTGGTAGTACAGACCTCCTCCTCTGCGGCAGCAGATGGTAATTCGCCATTGATCCTCCGCTGGTATCAGGTATGTGAAGCCTTCCGGCGGGAGCTCCGGCCTGGAGTCCCCACCTCCTGAGTAGTGGCGCCGGTGCTTTCGCAGCTATGCTTGCTGCTGCAGACTCCAGGAGGAAAAACAAAAAGATTAGCGCTTCCCTGTTGCAGCACCACTCAGCACTTCTATGCTTGTGCTCTGAGGTCTTTTGCTCATGGGATGAGGGAGATATTGACTGGGTTAGCAGCTACTGCAGCGGAGCACTCCTAAAATGCGGCCGTATGTGACGCCCCGCCCCCGGAAGTCCATCCTTGGTTTTTGAGAGGGATTCAGGGATGTACCGCTCGCTCGACCCCTACAAAAAACTGTAGAATGTCAGTAGTTTGTAAGATGAAAAAAACAATGAAGAGAAATAGCACTGGAAAAATAGAAAAAAGTGCACGCCCAACTGACTGAACCAAATCAGAGGTAATCAAGCCAAAGAAAGGCTTGAGAAAGGCTCTGTTCAGAGCTGAAACGTTGCCAGGAGGAATAAAGACACTTATTGCTGTTTAAGTGCTGTCCATTTCTATTTTTTAGTTTGTAAGATGGTCTGAAGGCCTAAGGATAGTAAGGGATTCTGATATGGTCAGATCAGAGATCCTGGAGATCGTTAGGTCCTTCTTTTCATATCTCTTGGGTAAGAAGGATATGTGGCTTTCCTGGTCAAAAACATTTCTGGACCAGGAGTAAACCTCTCCGTTGATGGTTTGGCAGGAGAGATTAGAGAAGAGGAAGTGAAGGGGGCAATTGAGAGATTAGACCTCAAAAAGACCCCGGCTTAATGTCAGAGTTTTACAAGACCTTTACAGACATCTAGGTTCCTCTCTTGACTGAGGTATTAAATTTTTGTCTCTCCTCGGGCACTCTGCCAAAGTGAATGAGGAGGTCGGCTCTGATGATCCTGTCAAAGGGTAAAGATTCATTCCACATTGAGAATTGGTGTCCCATAGCACTGCTCAATGTGGACAGGAAGATCCTGGCAAAAGTGCTTTTTAATAGGCTGACAAAATCTGCCTTGCAGTTTCTTTAAAGGCCAGCACTGCCCATTCCTGTCATAGGCATTTTGGGCAGCTCGGGGTGTAGGGGGGGTTTGGGAGGGGGCAGGGTGGTGCTGGGGGGGTTCAGCGTCTCTGGCCCAGGCCCAATTTTGGGTGGTTAACATAGTCCTCTCTCCCTCTTCGAACTAGGGCCGCTGGAGGTTTGTAAATTGGTTAAAGACCTTGTATAAAGGGGGTGAGACTTTGCCATTCGTGAACAATTGGTTCGGGCAACCTTTCAGGGTGGAACCTGGCATTTGTCAGAGTTTTCTCCTAAGCCCCTCTTACTCTTCACAATTGCCCCCTTTTTAAAGGGGAGGCAAATTTTTTGGGCCCCATTTGCGGGGTGAGGATAGTCTGTCTTTATCTCCTCGGAGGAGGAGGAGGAGGGGTGATGTCAGAGGAGGAGTTTTTTGGGAAGTTTTGGGGCCCAGAATTATTTGTGAAAGTGTAAAGTCTTTGGTTGGGGGGAACCCCCCTTTTTTTATCTTCCAGACACCCTCGGGGGCCCCCCAAAAAACCGGGGGGGAGGACGGCTAAACAATCCCGCTCAGAAGGGGGGCCAGGGAAAGGGGGAGGTCTTTCCCCCTTTAGGCTATTTTCACACGGCAATTTTGGACTATCTCGCCCCGTATTTCGCCCATATGCCTCAATAGGCGGCGAGTATTTTCCCTCATTGCGGAAATCCACAGTTCTCATAGAGAATTTTGATTACCTCCTCTCCCCCTCGCGTAGTCCGGGGGGGAAAACGGCATGTAAATTATTCACGGCATATAGGGCGGAATAATAAATGTTTAGGGGCCCCGGGCAGGCTCCGGGCCCCCCCCCCTTTGCCCCTCCCGAACCCACGTTTGCGGGGGTTTAAATTTCGCCCTGCGTTACACCCTGTGAAAAAACCTTAAAAGAAAAATTAGCCCATCAAAATTTTCCCGCTCCCGTTATCATCTATCTCGGCCGTGTGCCTTTTGCCCAAGTCCTCTGGCCGCGGGGTTTACGTTGTTTTCCATTTAGGGGGAACAGAAAGCCTAATCATGAGAAAGGTGACATACCACACGAGGAGACTAGGGGGGTTAGGTATGGTTAACCCCTTGGTATTTCTATCCAATACCTTTTAAGATCAATCTGGCATGTATGTGAAATGAAGGCCTTCCTTTGTGTGTAGTATCCTCCTGTTGGGAATGGTTTCAGCCTTACTTCCAGGAGTGGGAGTTGGGGGCTCAAGTGAAGAATTTTTGCAGGTCACATGAGTATTTCCCGGCTTATGTTACCCTGACTCTGAAGATTATTCGCCGATAGGATCTGGATATAGTCAAGATAAGAACTCTTGCCAGGAAATTCCTGGATGAGAGGGTATTGCCAACCCATTTCCGGAGACCATTGGCTCTCAGGGATTGCTCAGGTCAGGATCTGCGAGCAGGTTACAGTTTCTGAATTCAGACAGGATCCCTATAAAGGTTTGGGATGTGGCCTGGTGTTGCTTCCATGGAAAGCTATATGTAAGTCGTAATGTGAAGCTCAGGCATCCCAGTGATAGGGGTTATTTTTTTTTGTCCCCCGTGAGGGTGCAGCAATTCATTAGATAGTCATGAGCATTTTCCTGCTTCACTAGGCCCCTTACAGATATAAGGTTAACAATAAGGGTGGGAGCTTCCTTAGTTTGGCCCAGGTTGAACGAGCCTCTCCCTATGCAGATGGGGCCTATGGAGCAATTTAAATACCTGGTAACAGGGCGGGACCCGTGCACTTTTATCATAGACAGCACAGTGGTCAGGTAATCACACAAGTGCGCACGGTGTTTAGTATCCATAGTTTCATAGAAAGTTTGAAGGCCAAAAAAGATGAGACGTCCTATCCATTTCAGCCTGTTGTGCTAAGGTGTTGATCCAGAGGGAAGGAAAAAAACCCCAATTAGGAAAGAAGCCAAATGTCTCTCAATTTAGAGAAACAATTTTCCTACCCGACTCCAAATCTTGCAATCGGAAAGAATCCCTGACAAAAGACCACCCTCCAGAATCTTAAGACACTATAACCTGATTTATTACAGCTCCAGAAACGCATTTCCAAACGCTTTTTGAAACTCTTCAGTGGAATTCACCATGACAATTTCCTCTTTCAGAGAATTCCACAGTCTCACACTGGTCTTACAGTAAAGAAACCCTTTCTATGTTAATGTAGAAACTATCGTTTCCTCAAGACGAAGAGGATGCCCCCTTGTTCTATATACAGCCCTGGGTATAATTAAATCTTGGGAGAGAACTCTATATTGACCTTTGAAGTATTTAAACATATTTATTATGTCCCCCCCCGAATAGGGCCCGTCTTTTCTCTAAACTAAATAACTCCCAATCTTGCTAATCTTTTCTGGGATTTTGATTCCACACCAGTCCTTTTAATTTTTTCTGTTGCCCGCCTTGTACCTGTTAAAGAGCACTACAATGTCTTTCTCTGTGCACTGGTGCCCAAAACTGTACACAATATTCCAGGTTGGTGGTCTAAACCAGTGACTTGTATAATGGGAGATTATGTTCTCCATCATGTGCCCCTATGCCCCTTTTAATGCACCCCATGGATCCTATTTTGCCTTGGCAGAGCTGCTGTCGACACTGGCCGCTACCATTAAGTTTTACTGTCCACCGGGATTCCCAAGTCCTTCTCCATGTCACTTTTACCCAGTCTTTTTCCATTTAACATGTAGTCATGTAATGGATTTTTTCCTCCCCATGTGCATAACCTTGCATTTATCTGTGTTAAACCTCATCAGAGCCATTTCCCCTGCCCACGCCTTCCAACCTTATCCAGATCCCTTTGTAATAACACATTATCCTCTACTGTGGTGTGATTACTCTTATCAGAGCTTAGTATCGTCTGCAAAGATCATATTCTACTGTGTAATCCCGTGATAAGATCATTAATGAAAATGTTGTAAGAGGATAGGGCCCAATACTGACCCTTGTGGTACCCCACTAGTAACAGCAATCCAGTCTGAGTATCACCGTTAATTACTACCCTTTGTTTTCTATCAGTAAGCCAGTTTGCTTACCCACTTAGCAACACATTTTAGTCCAGTTTTTCCAAGCATTTCTCCATTTTATTTACCAACCTATTTTATGTGGCACCGTATCAAATGCTTTAGAAAAATCTAGATATATGACATCCAGTGCCTCCTTCCCGATCCCAGTCTACACTGACTTCCTCATAGAAGCCGATAGAGTTAGTCTGACTGGAACGATCCTTCATAAAATCCTGCTGGAACGGCGTTATACATTTATTTTCAGTGAGATACTCTAGGAATAGCATACTCTGAAAACCTTCAAAACATTTTACCTACAACAGAGGTCAACACTTACCGGCCTATAGATCCTGATCACTTTTTGACGCCCTTTATTGAATATGTGGGCGGACCACATTTGCTATGCCCAAAATTCCTTTGGGACTTACCCCGTTATTAGACAGTCTATAAATATTAAGGAAATAGGTGACTATCTGACATCACTTAACTCCCTTAGGACACGACGGGTGTATGCCATCCTGGAACCGTGGGATTTTGTTAATTCTAATCTTCCTAAGGCGGAGCTTCACTTCTTCCTGGGTTAGACCAGAAACATTTAAGTTGGAAATTTACCATCCTCCCTTTTATTGCTCATCATCAGGAAGCTCATCCTCCTCGGTAAATACAGTGGAGGAAAAAGTTGTTTAATAGTTTTTGCTTTTTCCCTCATCGCCCTCTACTCGTCTCTTCCCTCAGTAATTTTTTCAAAGGCCAACATTTTCTGAATCGACGCATCAGAAAAATCCTCCAGTGGAGGAGGTGAGGAGGCACATCCTGGACAACATGGTGAAGGTGCGTTCGGTGGAGTTTGGGGGCTCCTAGAGTAGCCACTCTTTGGAGGGGGTTGGCTTTTGGGTTAACCTGATCTTGCAGACTTCATCTTCCAGGTGGTTGCTGTATTTCTATGCACAAAGGTTTTAAAAAAATAAAATAAAATTTAGATAGCGGGTAAGATAAATAGGTTGGGAGGGGGTGTAAATAAGGAGGAGGAGAAGGAAGGAGACTGGTCCCTGTCCAGAATGAACTATGATGGGACATAGACTATGGAAAAACTTGAACTAAAGATCACGGGGCCAGTGCTCTGGGAATTATGTTTGGGAATCAGACAGGAAATATAAAAAAAAAAATTATAGGATAATGATATTAATATGTAAATACTGCATATAATTGTATTACTGGTAAATATATACGATCTTGAAAATCAATAGAGGTGGATGAGTAAGGGGAATTTAGAAAGGGCAAGAAGGTATGAGTGGGGAGTATGAATGGGAATACTCTGGACCAGCTTGGGGAAGCTCAATAAAAGGCACATGGCTAATGTATATATTACTTTATATTCATCGAGTATCATATTGTAATGATCGATCATTTTAAAAACAATGAAAGAGCTTCTCCATTTTGTTCTATGGGAGTTCCCGGTACAGGGGAGTGTTGTATTATCCATTCTGTTCTATGGAAATTCCCAGTACAGGGAGCACTGTGTTTCTCTCGTCTGTTTCTACTGGGATTTCCCGTACAGGGGAAGCCCCTGTATTCTCCATTCTGTTCTATGGCAAATTCCGCGGGGGTACAAGGGTACAGGGGAATGGGCCAGACAAACGGGCAGAACAGGAAGGGACGTATGTCTTTTTTTCCGGCTTGACAAGGGGGACTAAGTAACTATGTAACTATGTAAGGGGAGCACGGTGTTCTCCATTCTGTTCTAGGGGTGTTCCCGGTACAGGGGAGCGCTGTGTTCTCCGTTCTGTTCTATGGGAGTTCCCGGTACAGGGGAGCGCTGTGTTCTCTGTTCTGTTCTATGGGAGTTCCCGGTACAGGAGAGCGCTGTGTTCTCTATTCTCCTCTATGGGAGTTCCCAGTACAGATGAGCGCTGTGTTCTCCATTCTGTTCTATGGCAGTTCCCAGTACAGGGGAGCGCTGGGTTCTCCATTCTTCTCACTTTCTGTTTGGGGTGGAGTCACACAGTGAGTGCAGGCTGTGCAGTGCTGCAGCGTTTGGCAAGGATCCTGGTGTCTGTTCAGCGCTCTCCCCTTCTGCAGGGGCAGAGTAGCTGCAGATGAAGGGGCATAAGCCCTCGGGGCCCCCGGTGTGGTCAGCAGGGGACCCAGGTAACTACCAACCAACCCGAAGAATGAGTGGAGATCGTGGAGGCTGTGGGAGTGGGGAATCGAGTGGAAGGCAGAGTGATGTAGTCTCTTGCTCTCCTTCTGTGTTCCTGCTGACCAATTCAGGACCCCAGCATCAACAAGCCTGCAGGAAAACGCCCTGCAGGACACGCAATGTCTCAAGTGCCAGCAGACGATGTGGAGTGCATGGGTATGCAACGATGTGTGTCCTGCCCGCTCTCTGGAGCTGCTGGTGAAGCCCCAATGTGCCTATCTGCAAAGCATGCGCACCTACATAGCTGCAAGGGAACTGAGAGCATGAAGCCATCAGCTGCAAGGTCAGTGGAGAATAAACCAGCGCTGAACGTCCTACTACCAGCAGAGAAGCTAACAAGGATGTGAGGAATGCTGGCAGAGGTGAGGAGGTCGGTGCGGGCAGGCAGGGGAAGGGGATGCATGGAGCGGGTCCCCCTGTGTTAACTGTGCTCGGATCTGCCGGCCACATTGAGCAGGAGAGGGAAGCTCATACAGTGAGAGGGATGACATCAGCGGGCTCTGCTGCAGGCACACAGCCGGGCAGCAGCCTGCAGAGCAGAGACTGTGCAAGGAAGAACAGCGCAAGGAAGAACAGTGCAAGGAACAACAGTGCAAGTGATGAATGTATGTGCACAAACAGTGAAAGTGAAGCAAAATCTGAAAGTGTTGGGAACAGTGCAGGAGCCCCTCCTGAGGTAAAAAAACAGTTAAAGATCAGGCTGCAGGTATTACCTTTACCCCTACCCTAGAACCATCAAAAAGTGATCATGCAGCGCATCGCACCCAAGGCGGAGCTGCACCCAGAAAGGCGCTTGTGGAAAAGGACGCTGTTAAGAAGACCTTTGCCCCCCCCCACAACTCCACTCCATTCCAGCCAAAGACTAATAGAGAAAATGAAGAGGAGCATTTAAGGAAAAATTAATAAACGAGCAAGATTTTAAAGCAATGAGGGGAAAAACAATAATGGAGGACGGAGAGAAGGAGGAGAGGAAAGGCAGAGGATATGGAGTCTTGTTAACTGTCTGAGAAGCTCGCAGATTTCTTCTCAATTTCCAACACAGCATCGCTCCATGACGCCATCGAGAGGTGCCAAGCCGGCGGGATCCCCGCGTCAGTGGCAGGTGGCGCTCCCAGACACAGCCAAGGAAGCAGCGATGGTGGAGACCCTTTAGAGATGCTTAAGAATGCATCATCCAGCCTAGATTCCCCCTTGAACCTTCAATCCTTCGCCTTTGGGACGATCCTCTTCCAGAAGGAGGGAGGAAGCAGAAGGCAAAGCAGGCTATCAGCGAGAGTGGACTCAACTGTCTTTGAGCCCCTCCCTGTGTGAACAATGATGAGGCTTTCTGTGGCCAGGCTGTTCAGGATGAGGGAGTCCCACCGCTGCTGTAGCTCCCGTTAACCTTCCTGATTCATTACCTGGAGTGTGAAATTGTCTTGGAAATGGGGAGAGATAGATCGGATACAAAGGTCGTACCCCCAGTGAAACCATTCATGGTCCAATACCAAGGGTGGGGCCAAGAAGGGTGATGGCCGTTGGGCCAAACTAGGTCAGTCCCGAGAGCACAATGTAGATCGAAGGGCACGATAAGAAAGGAACTCAAAAAAGGATCAGGGGATAAAAAATTGAGCCCCCCGAATAGTAAGGGGAAGGGCAAGTCTATCCCGAAAAAAAAGACTGAGAAGGGAAAAAAGACAGAGAAGGAAAAGAACTGAAAAAGTAGGAAAGGCCGGTCCAGGAAAATAAGGGAAATGAATGAGGAGATGAATGAAGGAGTATTGGAGGCGGAGGAAGTGGCGATTGAAGGGAGAACAATTTTATTAAATGGTAGGAATGAATGAAGGGGAGAATGAAGTATATGAGGAGCAAGGGGGAGAGGAGAATGATATTGAGAAGGAAGAAGGGGGAGTAATATGATAACGAAACAAATTGGAAGAAATTAATGTGGAAATTAGGATGAGAATTAATGTAAAAATGTAACAAGAAGGTAATGTTGGTAATTGTAATGTTGTTGAAGTAAGGGGGAGAGGACTTGCCCGCCTGACCCCCCCGGTGCTGCAATCTGCTCCACGGGCCGAACCTGAAGTTGTACCTAATGCATCTTCCGCCAGACTGCGGTTGCACCTAATGCTGGTGAGAGGAGTGATGCGCTACTACCAAGTGTGTCCGGCTGAGGGTGCAGGTCCTCTCTGCCACCCGGGCCTTTTGGAGTGAGGAGAACCAAGCGCCGCTTTCTGAAGGCCCTAAAGAAGGGTGAGTAATCATCACCCCATAGAGGGAAGGGAGGTCGCACGTCCATCTGGACAGAAACATGTGACTCCCAGCTTTCGAGAGAGAATATCTGGTGGGGGAGATGTTAGACCTCCCCCTCCACAACCGTCCCAGATTGCCAGATTGAATGTGGACCATCTCAAGTGGAAGCGAGAGATGCGTGGGCTGCAGAGTATCAAAGGTGGTGGAGCTCCTGGCTTGGGATGGAGTTCAGGACATCTGGACATCTTTGCCCTATTCACCCTAATTGAGTCCAGGATATTCGATGTCAGCTCTATGCGGTCGAGGTCATGACTCTTTGGTCCTGTTAGGAGGCTAAGAAAGTTTGCCCGAGTGGTCGTGGATTTTGTCGTTCAGGTAGGTTCAAATTCCCATCGCAAAATAATGTCAATGAGAGTGACCGCGCTGACAAGTAATGAGTACACTCACTTATGTTGACGATAATGACCTGGCGGGCTCTTATGGAGAGGTCATGATCTTCCCAACCAAGAACAGAGATAGTACGCATCTATCGGGGCCAGGACCTTCTTGGTTAAAACTAATGGCTTAGGTAACACCGTCACCCATATCCCATCCTCCACCTTTCATTGTGGAGAGACAGAATTCTGGTCTTTTACTAGGGGCAGCCGAAAGTCTGTCACAGGTGTGGTGGACCCACACACTTGAGTGCCTCAATGTCTGGTCAGAAATGCGCCTTTTGTGGGGATAGGTCACCTATCCCATCCTGTGATAAGAATCGTGGTAACCTGTGTTTCTAGTTAGGGGCATCCTTCATCGCTGTCCACTCTCTGTGCCAATGGCTGTGTCCTCTAGAAGGATGGCGAGAGCAACAAGGCGGAAGACCCAAGGAGCACCAGCAGAGGTGATATTTCAGAGGAGCCAGTGATCCGAGTAAAAGAAAGTCAGACAGCACAGTAAGAGGCGTCAGAAGCTCGCAGATGCGGTTAAGGAAGGAACCCTCATTTCCATGCTGGGGGAACAAGACCATTGTACCCTGAAGATGGCCAAACAATGCTGAAGAATCGGAGGCACCGTGGGAAAGTGACTTGAGGAAGAGACCAGAAGGGATAGAAAGGAAGGAGAGGATGCCCTAACCCGCACCCTCTTAACATTACCACACGTAATATTGGGGGGGGGATGAGAGCGAGCGGAGAGGGGCATGCCCACAAAACGTGTGGAAAAAGGGAAAATCAAAGGGCTGCCGCCCCAATTTCGTTAGAGTGGGACCATTCAATTCCCCTTACCTTAGGCCAATGCCGATGAAAGGAAAGCGGTATGCACCCCCCCTCTGATTGATCTCTCAAAAAGTAATACAGCCCTAGTCCGACACTCCCTCCATCGGGGGTGATGAATAAGAGCTGACATGCTAGAGGGGGAGAGGGGCCTTCAGGAATGTGGTGTTCCTCTCATTGGGAAGCCCCGATTACAACACCAAAGGGGCTAAAAAAGCCAGGGAGGAGAAAGACTTAGAGCCAGTGGATGCATGATATAAATAAAAAAGGAGGGCACAGGTAGGTCTAGGGTGGAAGCTGTAAGTAAATATTTATTTTTCTTTGTTTGTTTAAAAGACTAAGCCAGTGACCTCCCTGGGGGGGGGGGGGGGGGGCCCCCCCCCCGCCCCCCCCCACCCCCCCCCCCCCCCCCCCCCCCCCCCCTGAAGGATGAAGGAGGCATTGAGGAGAAGGGCAGAGGGACACGGTGAAGAAAAAAAGCATTCCAACTCATTCACCAATATGGTGGCACTCTCCCCGTTGATGTTGGCCAATCATTAATGTTGCCAGCATTAGTCAGAAATGGCTAGATTTAACGGCGTTTCGATTTCTCAGCCGGGTTGAAGCTGGAACATTACTTTCCTGCAAGAGACCAGGCTCACAGACCTGTCACTAATCAGTGAAGGCCAGGATTAAGTGGCAAGTCAGGGCCTTCATATTGGTCCCCCTAGCAGCCGAGCATAATGCCGGGGTGTCAATCCTTTTTTACCGCGAGGTAGAAAGCAGACGGGATATCCGAGCTCGAGTATGGGGGAGGTGTCTGATCCTAGATGTTCTCATAGGGACAGGAACTCAGACTTATTAATATCTATTGGCCGCAAAGTCTGTGGGAGAGGAAATGTCATCTTCATGAGGATTTAGCCTTTCCTTTTTACAAGCCGTCAAGTCATCATTCGGAGGGGACTTCAATACCCGTCACGATGTCCACAGATAGGGGAGTCCGGAGGGTGTGGCCTTAAGATGGCGCCCTGCCGTTGAGTTAGAATAGTTTCGAAGCTCTCTGGAGGATGCCACGATCATGCACACCCCCTGACCACTGGGTTTTCACGTTCCATCATGGTAGTCATGTAAGTTTATAGAATAAATAGTTTTATTTAAAGGAGGAGGCTGCCTAGATCACCTTTGTCCGTGTGGAGAGTGGAATTCTCTCGATCACTGTATGATTTTTGTTTCTTTGAAACGTTGCAGAGACCCCTCGCATGGGAAGTGGTATTGTTAAGCTGCATTCGTCTTCCTGAAGAAACTCGAGCACTTGTTTCTCGTCTGGAGGTACCGTGAGGAGATCTCCAGTTGAAATCCTTGCTAAGAGATATCAGTACGAGGGCAAACGCATCCTTGGTTTTTTTGAAAGATTATGGGAAATACCGACTCTACCGATCCTCTACAAAAACAGTAGGTTGTCAGTGAGTTGTAAGATGGTAACGGCCAAAAGATATTTTCTGGATCTCTGAAAAGGTCAATCAGAGATCCTGGAGATCGTTAGGTCCTCTACTCGCATCTCTTGGGAAGGAGGGAACATGATCGGGACAAGTGCACGCTTTTCACTGCAGAAGCCGTTCCTGAACCATGAGTAAAACCTCTCTTCTGATATTAGACAGGAGAGATCCAGAAGAAGAGGAAGTAAAAGGGGGGGCGATTGAGAGCTTAGCCCTCAAGAAGACCCTGGACCCTGATGTTTAAAACTTTCAGTTAATTTTACAAGACCATTAAGGACACCTAGGTTCCTCTCTTGACTGAGGTATAAAATGATTGTCCCATTTCCCACAGCACTCAGCCAAAGGTCATTGAGAGGTCATCTCATATCCTGTCAAAGGGTAAGATCCGTCCCCACATTGAGAATTGGCTGTCCCATAGCTAGCGCTGCTCAATGTGACAGGAAAGATCCAGCCAAAAGTGCTTTTTAATAGGCTGATAAAATTCTGCCTCACAGCTCCTTTCATTGGCCCAGCACTGCTCCGTTTCCTGGTCTGTAGCGCCGTTAGCGTGGCCCATGGTGTCAGGAGGCCGTGGAGACGAGGCAGGGCAGATCACTGAAGGTGGTTCATCACGCTGTCCTTGGGTCATAGTTTCCATAGTTAGTTTTCATAGTTTTGGTAAGGCCGAAAAAAGACGAGGACGTCATAAGCCATTCAGCCTGTTAGCTAAGGTGTATGATCCAGAGGAAGGCAAAAAACCCCAATGAGGTGGAAGCCAATTGTCCCTTCATTTTAGGGAAAATTCCTTCCCGACTCCAATCTGGCATCGGAAAAAACCCTGGATCAAAATGACCCTCTACAGAAATCCAACACTATAACTGTTATAATTATATACGCTCCGAAAATGCATCCAAACCCTTTTGAACTCTGTTAGTGAAAACCAATGACAATTTCCTCTGGCAGACGTTTCCACAGTCTCACTGCTCTTACAGTACAGAGAAATCCCTTCTATGTTATGTAGAAACTTACGATCTGCAAGACGTAAGAATGCCCCCTTGTTTTAGATACAGCCCTGGATATAAATAAGTCTTGGGGAGAGATCTCTATATTGACCTTTGATGTATTTAAACATTATTTATTATGTCCCCCCGAAGCCGTCTTTTCTCTAAACTAAATAATCCCAATCTTGCTAATCTTTCAGGCCAAGGCATTTGATCGGGTTGACCATGAGTACCTCTGGTCCACTCTCCTGAGATACAGCCTGCAAGGTAGGTTTGGTTGGTATGGAGTAGTTGCGAATTTTTTACAAAGGGGCTGAGAGGCTTTCCACTGGTGAATGGTGGAATTGGACACATTTGAGTGGGTGCGGTGTGCGTCAGGGTTCCTCTAAGCCCCTTATATATGCGTTCCGATCGACCCCTTCTTAAGGAGGAGGCTAGATTGGCCCATTGGCAGGGGGTGAGATGTGCCGGGTGCCTCGGCACCCTCCCTGGGGGTTGTGTATTATGCGTCACGATGATCACCGATCTTTGTCTCTTCCTGAAGGAGGCAAGGGGGTGAAGTCCGAATTGGAGTGCTATACGGAAATCTTCCCCGGGTCCAAGATCAACCAGACAAGTTGCAAAAATCTTTGGTTGGGAGAGGGAGACCCTTCCTTTAGTCTTCCGAAAACCCTCCTCTGCACCCCAGAGAAACGATTAAAATCTTGGCATTGAATTCGCCAGGGTTAATTACCCAATGAAAAACATGGAGGACATGCTTGAAAAATGCCGCTCAGAAGGTGGTACCGGTTGTAAGGGTTGGTCCTTGCCCCTGAGAGGGTCGACCTGATCAAGACCTTCCTGACCCGTTATTCATCTACTTTGCAGTGTGTGCTTTCCCGAGTCTCTCTGCCGCGGGTCTACAGCCTGTTTTTCCAGATGTTATGGGGGAACAGGCTTACCTAATCAGGAGAGAGGTTACATACCGCTCGAGGAACTAGGGGGGTTTGGTATGGTTACACCCCGTAGTGTTCCTAACGAACAACTTTATTAGATTTAATGTAGCGTGGCATGTGGAATGCAGGCCCATCCTCCGTGGGTAGTCTCTTGCAGGAATGGTTTCATGCCCAACTTCCAGGAATGGGAGTTTAGAGGTCGATGAAGGTCTTCCAGGCCACGTGGGTATTTCCCTTTCCCGGCTATGTATGCACGGACTCTTAAGATCATCCGTCGATGGGTTGTGGGGATGGTGGAGATAAGACTCTCGCCAGGAAATCTGGATGAGAGGGTATTGTCGACCCATTTTTTGAGCCCGTTGAACCTCAAGGATTACCTCAGGTCTGGAGCTGAGTGTAGGTTTGCGTCTTTTAAAAACTCACTAATGATCCCCCGTGAAGGTTTGGGACTTGACCTTGGCATTGCTATCCCTGGAAGGTAATGTAAGGGGCAGATGTGAAGGTTCAGGAATACTCATAGGATAGGCGGACCCCCCGTGGAGTGTTTCTAACAAGCACCAGGAAGTATGGAGCATTTCCTAGCTCCATTGCACATACAGATATAGAGGTGTGCAAAAGGGGTGGGAGCTTCCATAGGCTGCGAAGGCTGGCAGCCTCTAATTGCGAGTGGGCCTGATGGGGCCGTTCAATGACCCGGGAGGAAGGTACCCTGTGCACTTTATTTGAAGTTAGTGGCTGTGGTCAGGAAACCACACGTGGTGTGCACGTAGTTTAGTTGTGACGCGACAGAAAATAAAAATAAAAAAAAATCCTTCACTGTGGGTAGGTGAGTAGGCACATTCTGGACGACCTGGTGATAGGTGCGCTCAGTGGAGTTCGAGTTGGGGCTTCCAGAGCTTTGGATGGGTCTGGTCCTTTGATGTTCCCTGACCTTGTAGATCTTCACTTTCCCTGTGTGATGGGCTAATGCTTGAAGCACGTAGCTTTTTGTTTTGTTTTGTCTTTAAAGAGAAAGACGGTAAAAGGGCTTTAGTAACAGACACCGAAGCTTGAGTCTTCTTGGTAATGGTTTTTTGTTTCTGAATATTTCTGTGTATATATGGCGCAAGTATTAAGTAGTATAATATAAAAAATGGAAAAAAAGGGTTTAGATAGGTTGGGGGTGGGGGACAGGGGACCTGGTGGTGAAGAGGATTGGCCTCTTATGGGTACAGGGCGAGGACTTGACACAGACTTTGCTTGTGAAGCTTGATGGAGATGGAATAAAGTTTGGCATCTGGTTTAGGCAGAAATGAGCTGTTTGTTAATTCCTTCTGGGGTGTTTCTCTATTTGTTTACTTATTTTGATGGAAGAAAAAATAAAAAAAAAGGACATGGATGGAACATGTGTAAATGCATAAATACGTGATAATGTAAATTTGTATAATATTGTAAATTGATTTGACGTCTGATGTTGGGTGGACCAGCAGGTATTTATCTAGTATAGAGAAGGGAAAGAGGGGGTTGGGGGATTTATATATTGTGGTTGCGGAGAAGGTGCATCCAATTGGGGTGATTTGGGTTTTTTGAGTGTACAACGGACCGGCTGGGTTTCTTTTTCCAAAGCCCATTGTAAGTGGTTTTTATATGAGTTTGTATTTGGCAAAGAGGCTTTGTTATGTTCCATCTTTTATAATTAATAAAAAGAGTTCCATTCTCCTCTATGGGAGTTCCCGGTACAGGGGAGTGCTGTGTTCTCCATTCTGTTCTATGGGAGTCCTCAGTATAGGGGAACACTATGTTCTCCATTCTGTCCTAGGGGAGGTCCCTGTACAGGGGAGTGCTGTGTTCTCCATTCTCGCACATGGGAGTTCCCAGTACAGATGAGCGCTGTGTTCTCCAGTCTGTTCTATGGGAGTTCCCAGTACTAGGGAGAGCTGTGTTCTCCATTCTGCTCTATGGGAGTCTTCAATACAGGGGAACACTGTGTTCTCCATTCTGTTGTATAGGAGTTCCTGGCACAAGGGAGCGCTGTGTTCTCCATTCTCCACTATGGGAGTTCCAGGTACAGGGGAGTGCTGTGTTCTCCATTCTCCTCTATGGGAGTTCCAGGTACAGGGGAGCGTCATATTAAAACCACTTGCCTAATCGAGCAGAAGTCACCTTCATGCTCTGACCCACCAAGACCTGGACTTCACAAACTCAGAAGTGTCCTGTGCTATCCTGCCCTGCAAAGTATGATGGGTAGTTTCATGATCTGTCCCCCGGGGCCTGGAGCCTGCCGAAGTGTCCTGTTGTGGCCGATCTTGGAAGCTGTGCATTGCAGCTTCTAGTGAATTGTCATGGCCTGGACTCCAAAAGCTCTGAGGAGTCATGTGCTATCAGATCCTGGAAGGCAGGGGTGTCAGAACAAATTTTTACCAAGAGCCACATCAGTTTTATGGTTGACCTCAAAGGGCTTTTGGAGGGTGGCTAAAGGGCATTGGGTAAGGCTGTGCCAACACCTATTTATTACTAAACAGCGATGTGGAGGTCGATGATGGAGCCCTGAATTCAAGATCGCGCCCACTGCCTCCAGCAAGTACTGACTGGGAAGGTGGAGAGCAGGTCCTTCTGCATCCCAGCCTGGTCCATCACTGTTCCCTGGGGCCACAGAAAATGTCGGGGAAGGCCGGATTTGGTCCACACGCCTTGAAGTCTCCTTGGGTGGGACTTGTTCTTCAGCTCATCCCACAAACGCTCAATCAAAATTCCGATGCAGAGTCCAAATATTAAAAGAGTGTTCGCAAGAGTTAACATGTGGTATCCGGTCAAATTATAGCGAGCTCCAACTCAACTCTGTCCGAGAATGAAGGCGGCGGCATCTGCAGTCATCCCCCCTATTCACTTTCATGGATGTTCTGAATATGGCTTAGTGAGGGCCAGGGCTATGGAGTCGATGTCGATTTATATAATAAATTGTCCCAGTTGGTTCAATGCAGGGCCAAGAGCAGAAGCAGTTGGGTGTCGTGGAGCAAAGCGTTACCGCAGGAGAAGATCCCGCTCCCACAGCAAACAGAGCGAGCAGATCTCAGCAAAAGAAGTAGAAGATGAAGCGTCCATCAGACCTGAATGTGCCGGAGGCGACTCTTTTATACCCGGAGATTGTTGCCCCTGTGGTCACCGCTTTGCCTCCAAGTTAGTGTAGAGAGGCCGTTCTCTAGCCTGGAAATAATGAGCTCAGATGTGAGGTCGTCTATGAAGGATCTGATGGGTGCAACACTATTCCTCAGAACAAATTCACAGACGCCACAACTGTTATTCAGGATGGTTTTGTTGGAAAATGTTTTTACCACTTTCAGCTGCATTTTGCATATTTACAATTAATTAAAGTTTGCATTGTAAAGTTTTATCCAATAAATAGATTTTACACTGATAAGCAAAAGGGTAACACTGTTCTGACCATCGTAAATATCTTATACATAACTTTGACTTACAATTTTTTAGCATCTGTTTAGTTCTGCAGATTCTCTCTTGTAACTGCATTGTTACTGTTTTTCTCCTGTTGGTCGGAAAATCTTTTTCTTCTTAATACTACATTATAACCTGGTCTCACATTCCCTAACCGCTCCGGGTGTTATTAGGCTGATTCCCAAGTGAAAGGTCCCTGGTTCGAGCCGCCATGAATAAGATTTCCAAAGAAAATAGAAGCGGCAGCATCCAGCTCATCAATAGCGTCTCTAGGCCAAGAAAATTGCCGAACTGCATCATGTGAGGCCCTGACAGCGAGAAGAATACGGAATGAAGGTCCATCAGTTCTGACGCTAAGACACAGCAGTGGAGGCGGCGCGTAGGCTTCGAAACAGTGGGATCACAGACGTCCATGCAAGCACCGGGCGCATCACACAGGTCTGGAATGATGGCCCGAAAAAAGGGGAAGAAGCCGCAACTTCAATCTCCTCATAAGAATCTTCGGCAAAGAATTTACAGAAAAGGACGAAAAATGGAAGATTGGAAACCGGGGATTTGGCGCGAAGAGATGAAAGTCAATAGACCGAGCTCTGATGGGGGGAATGGGAAGAACCAAGGGAAGATGGGCGAACGGAGCGAGAGTTGAAAGTCAATAGACCGGGCTCTGATGGAGGGGAATGGGAAAGAATCAAGCGGAGAAGGGTGGTGAACGGAAAAGAGATGGAGGAAACTGTTTAGGTTCGGTGGAGGAAGCCTGAGGATATGGGGAGGGTCACAGCCAAAGACTTGGAGACTTGCCCGGGATGGGTGGTGGCTCAATGCTGAGCTCTAAGTGTGAGGTCCTACAAGATAAGGTACTTCATCCACTCGAGGACTATGGGGATGAAGAGGACAACATAATGTCCAGCAGGACAACGACCTGGAGCAGACGTCAAGGATGGAGAAGGAAGGGGTCAATGCCAATGAGGTAGAGTCGCTGGATCGGCCTCACAGTCCCAGATTCAACCCCAATCAACATTGTGGGGAGAGGTTGAAGACAAAGCTGTTATTCCACCACCCCAGTCTGTTGCACCAACATTGGGAGACATTTAAGAAGAGACCCGGGCCCCCCCCCTCCCCCCCCCCCCCCCCCCCCCCCCCCCCCCCCCCCCCCCCCCCCGGAACTAAAAACCCACAAACAAAAAAAAAAACATCCACAATCAAACCAACAAACAAAGCCGGGCCCCCCCCCCCCCCCCCCCCCCCGGTTTGTGCTATCAGACTTTTGCGTCTATACATGTTCAAATCTGATCCAGAGCCGAAGGGAAGGATTCAGGCAGAGCTGAGAAAGCCCCAAAGGGGGATTTTCCAATATAGTAACATGATACAAATTAACATTTTTAGGAGCAAAATAGTAACAATGCAGCTACATGAAAGAATCTGCAGAACTGAGCAGATGCTAAATACTTGCAGGTCACATTGATATATAAGATCGGTAAGAGGATTGTCTAAAACATGATGGGAGTCTCACGTTACAGCTGTAGTTGGATGGGAGATATGGAGCCTGGAAGTCCAAGGTGCAGAAATTGTTACTTTTGCTGTCAGTGTTGTTCTACCGAAATAGCTTGATTATTGTATCATATGGTGATAAAAAGCCAGATGTGACTATTTTACTACAGTAAAGTTTCACTTAAACGTGTGCCAAGTCGGAATTGGAGCTTTGGCTTATCGACTCCACAGCCCTGGTGAGGGCACTTGGCTATATTCAGAACTCCCATAGAAATAAATGGGGAGGATAACCGCAAATGCTGCCCTCCCTTATTCTCGCACACGGTCAGCGTGGATGCAGCTATGAGCCAACCCCTTTGTGGATGTTTTGTAGGAGGATCCCCCCTTTTATTCACTTTGTCATATTCCTCATTCTTGGACCATTTTGCAGGGCGCTCCGGTCGAGCTGTGAGATCGGAGCAGACTTCCTCACATCAATGAACTTTGGGCCCCAATGACTCAGTTCCGGGCTTCAGTCATCCTTCTTTAGCCAAATTTGGTAGCTGCTCACCACTACAGACTTGGAACCCCTCCCATTAGACTCCCATTTTGGAGATGCCCTGACCAAGTCACATTGACATCATCAATTTTGCCCTTGGCCAATGCACCATGGTGTCCAGCATACACTTGCCCATCTTCCAACACATCCAATTCGAGAACTGAATGGTCATCAAATAAAATACCGCCCCCCTCAGTTAATCAATGGTATTCACTTCCCAGCAGTGGTTTTAATGTTACGGCTGATCGATGCAGATCTAGGTGCTTAAAAGCCAAGCACTAAACACGCAAAAAGGGAAAAAAAGATTAAAATAGCCGGGAGCGCTGGGCGGCGCCCGCTGAGCGCCACCACAGAGCGCGGCGGCCCGCTGAGCGCCACCACAGAGCGCGGCGGCCCGCTGAGCGCCACCACAGAGCGCGGCGGCCCGCTGACCATCACCACAGAGCGCGGCGGCCCGCTGACCATCTCCACAGAGCGCGGCGGCCCGCTGGGCACCACCACAGAGCGCGGCGGCCCGCTGGGCACCACCACAGAGCGCGGCGGCCCGCTGAGCTCCACCACAGAGCGCGGCGGCCCGCTGACCACCACCACCAGGAGCGCGGCGGCCCGCTGACCACCACCACAGAGCGCGGCGGCCCGCTGACCACCACCACAGCGCGCGGCGGACCCGCTTGACCACCACACAGAGCGCGGCGGCCGTGACACCACCACAGGGCGGGCGGGCCCGCTGAGCGCTACCACAGGGCGCGGCGGCCCGCTGAGCACCACCACAGAGCGCAGCCTCCGACCCCGCTCACAGCAGCACTAAGTAGTCTTACGTTTTTAATGAACTGTCTCTTTAAAAGCAACCAGGAAAAAATAAACTATAAACCCTGAAAAATACAAGAGTATCCGAGTCCTCCGCCTCCTCCAGCACCCGGGGCCCTCAGGCGATGATCTTGTGGTACGGCAGCAGTTTTAAGGTGCTGGTGAAGCCACGGATGTCGCTGATCTGCCCTTACCAGTGTCGGGCCATGAGAAGGAGACGTAGGGAGAGGGAAAAATCAGGTTGGTGATGTTTCCGTAAGAGGATTCGGGTTCCCCCGGAAGAGTCTGAGAGGTAACGACATCCGATTCCTTCTCCCCAAATCCAACCACCTGCGAGGAAGAGAGGCTGCATTATACATGAATTTACTGCACGCAAGAAGCATCTCAGAATGAAGGTCGACACCGAGACAAACTAACAAAAGGTGTACACAGCAGTCACATTAATATGACCACTTCCTACGTTGGTAGCGCATGGCTCATGAAGGAGGATCCATGGGGTGCAGTGGTTTGGTGGGTATATAAGGTGTGATAGGCCGCCTGCACACAAATCCCTCATAACTGATCAGAGTTGAGATGATTATCAGCTTACAGGCGCAGGGTGTTAGTATTTCTGACATTGTTGGCAACTGCTGTGGTGAAAACTGGAGAGGGCAAAGGACACAGGAGCAGCTCACCGCAAAAATGATCTTGGGGCCACCAGACATGCGTCTAGCAAAACAGAGGGCCCTACTGCGTATGGAGCCCCAGAGTAGACTGATATCACTGCACCTCTGCGAACCCTACTGCGTATGGAGCCCCAGAGTAGACGGATATCACTGCACCTCTGCTAAACCTTATGTGTATGGGGCCACCGGAGCAGAGGATGTCACTGCACCCTCTGCTAACCCTACTGTTGTATGGGGCCCCGGAGCAGTGGATGTCACTGCACCTATGCTAACCACTACTGTGTATGGGGACCGGAGCAGACGGGATGTCATGCACCTTGCTAACCCTACTGTGTTGGTAGCCCCGGAGCAGGACGGATGTCACTGCACCTCTTCTCACCACTACTGGTATGGGGGCCCGGAGCGACGGATGACTCTGCACCTTGCTAACCTACTGCGTATGGGGCCCCGTCGCAGGACGGGATGTCAGGGCACCTCTGCTAACCCTACTGTGTATGGGGCCCCGGAGCTGACGGGCTGTTCTGCATCTCTGCTAACCCTACTGTTGGTATGGGGCCCGGAGCAGACGGATGACCCCTGCACCTCTGCTAACCCTATTGTTTTAGGGCCCCAGAGAAGACGGCGGTCACTGCACTATGCTAACCCTATGTGGTATTGGTGCCCGGAGGCAGACGGAGTCACTGCCTCTGCTAACCCTACTGCGTACGGGGGCCCCGGAAGGCAGACGGGATGTCAGGGCTCCTTGCTTACCTACTGGTGTATGGGGCCCCCCGGAGAAGACGGGCATCACTGCACCTCTGCAAGCCTTTGTGTATGGGGCCCGGAGCAGACGGATGGACAATGCTAACTCTGTAACCTACTGTGTATGGGGCCCCAGAGTAGGACGGAGGTCACTGCTCTCGGCTTATACCCTACTGTGTTTGGGGCCCCGGAGCAGACGGATGTCCTGCACCTCTGTAACCTACTGTGTATGAGTCCCCGGAGCAGACGGTTGTCAACGCACCTCTGCTAACCCTACTGTGTATGGGGCCCCGGAGCAGACGGATGTCACTGCACCTCTGCTAACCCTACTGTGTACTTGGCCCTGGAAAAAATAAAATGGACTTCAATTTTCCCAGCAGTATCAGAATTGGACTCCGCTGATTGGCAAAGGAGACTTCTCACGTTTTTTAGGTCATGGAAGAGATGGATGTTGGCGTGTCTGGAGAGAAACATCCTAGAACAAACATCCTGTAACCATTGCTGGAAGAACACAAGCTGGTGAGAGCAGTGTGATGGTCTGGGGCAGGTTTTCGGGGCATTCTCCGGGCCACTCATTCATGTGGAAGGCGCTTTCACCTTTATTTTTGGGTTTTGAAAACCCCTTTCCCTTTCAAAATCACATACACACATACATTTTGATTGTCTCTCCTGGGGGGGGATGGGACCCTTTCCGCAAAACAAGCGACAAATTTTCATGGTGGGAAAAAAGTCTGTTTTAAAATTTGGGTTGAAAAAGCAGAACCAAAACTTTTAAAATTTTACCCCGGCACCCGAAATTTCCCCCGACTCCCCCGGAAATTTTCCCTTTTGGGGCCCCCGGGTGGTGGTGTTTTGGCCCCTATGGGAAACCCCCCAGTAGCTGTGGGGGCAGTTTTGCATGGGGGGCCCCCCGGAAAGGTGGTGTTGGCTCTAAGGTCCTCCAGTAGCTGTGGGGGGCAAATCAGGGATTTTGGGGGGCCCCCTGGTGGTTGTGTTGGCTCTATGGCCCCCCCAGGCAGCTTGGGTTGCAATCGCATGTGGGGGCCCCTTTGGGTGGTTGGGGTTGGGTTATGGGGCCCCCCAGCAGCTTTGGATGCAGGGCGCATGTGGGGGGCCCCGGATGGGGGGTGTTGGCTCCATGGACCCCCCCAGCAAAATGGGGTGCAGTCGCATGTGGGGCCCCTGGGTTTGGGGGTGTTGGCTCATGGACCCCTCCAGCAGCTGTGGGTGCAGGGCAGCTCCCCAAAAACCCTTTTTCAACTACCAGGATCTTATTGGTTACCTGCCGGGCCCCCCCAATTGTCTATGGAAATCATAGAAACCAAAATTAAAGAACGGGGGGGGAAAAAAAGTTTTTTTCCATTGCAAAAGCGGGAAAAAACACAATGCCCAGCATGGCCCGACACCCTGAGAGTTGTAGTTCTTCAGGTGTTACAGGTTGGAGACCAATGGGCCAGACCCCAGTTCAGGAGCACTCACATGAACACTGAGGACCTTCCGGTCGCTGCCTCGATGGGCCTGGAACCAGCTGATCATGTCTTCTTTGTTAAATGTGTTCAGGACATCAATCTGGAACGAAAGTAATGGAGCTTTTTAGGATCAGATGAATAAGCCCCTTTATAGTCACAACTGGGCCCCGGTGGTCCGACCCTCAGACACTCATCTACCAGAACCGTGTAGTCTACCTCGTGCTCCAAGCGGTCGAAGAGATACTGCTGAGTGAGGACTTCGCCCCAGTTCCTGTCCACCTCTTCCCCCAGATGAGTGTCCTCACATTCCTTCAGCTTTATCAAAGCGTTGACCTGTGAAGGCAAAGACCACACCCATTAACCCCCTCAGGACGCAGGGATTTTCGGATTTTTCCTTTTCATTTTCCCCCCTCCTGCCTCCCAGGAGCCAAAATGTTTATACTTTGCTGTCTACATAGCCGTACAAGATGTGCTTATACTGGTACCACTGACCGCACCATATAATAAACTGGGAACCCAAGAATAATAAAAAAAAAAATAGAATTTTTTTTTTAAATAACTGTGTTTTTATGGCGTTCGCCCTCGCGCTTATAAATGATGCCATCTCCGTATTCTGCAGACGACACGGTTCTGGCGATACCAAATCTGTATCATTTTCTTAAAGTTTTACTACTTGGAAAAAAAATGTTTAAAAATTGCTTTGCATTGCTAATAACTCTTTCCATCTACATAGATCTGTAAGGGCTTGCTTTTGGCAGGAAAATATGCACTTTTTAATGGTGCTGGGAAACCCGAAAAAAAAAAATCCTTTGTGGGGTGAAACATGAAAACAAAACGCATTGAGCAAAGGAGATCTCGGTTGCGCACAGAAGAGTTGATGCTCATCGGGCTTGAAAATGTTACAAAACCATCTCAAAATTTTAGAGTTTGGACTCCACCAATCCACAGTCAGACGGATTGTGTGCAATGGGTGGAAATTCAAGAACATAGAGCTGAATCTGTTCTGTACACAGGACACCACCAACATAGCAGAGCTGACCCCGCTCCGTACGAAGGAAACCACCAACATAGCAGAGCTGACCCCGCTCCGTACGAAGGAAACCACCAACATAGCAGAGCTGACCCCGCTCCGTACGAAGGAAACCACCAACATAGCAGAGCTGACCCCGCTCCGTACGAAGGAAACCACCAACATAGCAGGGCTGACCCCGCTCCGTACGAAGGGAACCACCAACATAGCAGAGCTGACCCCGCTCCGTACGAAGGAAACCACCAACATAGCAGAGCTGACCCCGCTCCGTACGAAGGAAACCACCAACATAGCAGAGCTGACCCCGCTCCGTACGAAGGAAACCACCAACATAGCAGAGCTGACCCCGCTCCGTACGAAGGAAACCACCAACATAGCAGAAGTCTGACCACGCTCCGTACGAAAGGGAACCACAAACATAGCAGAGCTGACCCCGCTCCGTACGAAGGGAACCACAAACATAGCAAGTGAAAACCCCTCCGTTAAAAAGGAAACCACCCCAACTAGCAGAGCTGACCCCCCTCCGTAGAAGGAAACCACCAACAAGCAGAGTGACCCCTCGTACAAGGAAACCCCCAAAATAGCAAGCTGACCCCCGTCCGTACGAAGGAACACCAAAAATAGCAGAGCTGACCCCCCCGTTTCGAAGGGAACACCAAAAGCGAGCTACCCCCCTTCCCTACAAGGGGAAAACCCCCCAACATACAACTGACCCCGTCCGGGCGAAGGGGAACCAAAACATAGCAAACAATCTTAGACTTTTTTTTTTAGGATTAAAAACCATACTTAGCCCTTTTTTTTAAATGCAAGGGTGGATAGTTACCTTTTTTTAAAGCGCATCTGTTTAAGTTGTCAATTTTTTCACCAAAGCAACCAAAATTTCCCCTTTTCTTGTCCACCAATCAGAGCTTGGGGAAAAAAAAAAAAAAGTTGTCATAATGTAAAAACAACGACAATGGGAAATCCCCCGTAGGGGAGCCCGGCCGGACCGCGCACAGGAAGCACCCTCACATAACAGGTGCAGGATGGACGGGGAGTACATCAGCCCCCGATCCTAAAGGAGCGATATTATATCAGTTAACTTTTAAAAGGAACAATTTTTAAAAAGGGGACAATTCCCAAAATTTTATGGTATACTGCTAAACCCATCAAGGGGCGCTTCTGGCTCAACTAAAGGGGCCCCTCAGGAATGGTCAAGGATGAAGATCCAGTCAGGCTTTTGCCTTGAATCCCCGTTTTCTTTTACTTGGGGGTTAAAATGGTTTGCGGGGAAGCGCTGTGTTTTTCCATTTGTTTTTATGGGAGGGTTTTCCCAGTCAGGGGAGCGCTTGGGTTTCCCTTCTTTTTTGGGGGTTCCCAGTTCAGGGGAGGAACGGTGTTCTCCATTTTGTTTATGGGGTTCCGTACAGGGATTTGGAAACGCTGTGTTCTCCATTTTTGGGGTTCTAAGGGAGCCGGGTACGGGGGTCCCCCGGGGGTTTTTCCATTTTCCCCCCATGGGAGTTCCCGGGGCGGGGGGATACCAGCGCTGTGTTCTCCATTTTTTCTATGAGTTCCCAGGGGACAGGGACGCTGTGTTCTCCATTTGCTCTTTTGGGGGGTTCCGGGGACGGGGGCGCTGTGTTCTGCCGTACTCAGAAACCCCATGGAGAGTTGGGTGCAAGTGTGATTGGACCTCCATTCTAAGTCGACACTTCCTGGGCTCCGTTCCTGAGGCAGGTGCAGGGCCCAGAGGTATATGACCTGTCCTATTGTTATAGCATTAAGGTGCATGGTGGGAGGACGCATTCAATCCTTTCACCTCCACTTGGTGGCTCGTTTGTCTTTCTCCTTTACTCACTGCCCCGTTCCCTTAGCGGCTCCCCAGCGCCATCTCCAAAAATAACCCCAGAACCACGGCGCCTCACCTCCTTACACACTCTCTTTTTACTGAACACTACCCTGACCTTACGATGAATAGGGGTTTGACCTCTGGGACTCCCACCTCTAGTACTAAGGAATGCGGTTGGTTTCTCTCTATTCCTGACAGCCCCTCCCCATTCATTAACACATACAACTCCACTGGGAAAAAAACCCGGGTGACATGGGGCTCAACGATGGCTTCATCTCATGGATCCCGGGCCCCCTGCAGTTTGGCCCCATTGATCAGTGACCCCACAAATAGCAATATTCCAACACTTGGGTTCAGCCTCTTAGTTACTACCTGCAATCCCAAATAACCTGCTGCCTCCCCGCCACCGCTCCCCGCAGGACCCCACACTGCTGAATGCTATGTGCTGCATTATGGAGGGAAGGTGGATGGACTCCCGTGCTGTCCGCCCCCATTGTGACCGCACGACCCCCCACTCCCCCTCCAAAAAACAAGGGGACATGGTTTTTGGGACTGCACTAAAATTTCTGGGTCAACCTCGTCAAAAAAGGCTCCCCCGCTCGGGGCACATTTTCTACGGATAGAGCATCTCTAGGCCCTTCTGCGGCTCACCCGACACAAGAGCTGAGGCCTCTGGCAAGAAGCAAAGATGGCTGTGGCTTAAAGGGGGTTGCCCCTAAGGGTTTCTTCCTCTTATCTGGGTCAGGGGAAAAAATAAACAAATCATGAACGCTCCCAGAGGGAGAAGGGAGGGAGCCGAGGCGGGGCGGAGCCCCAGAGGGAGAAGTAAGGGAGGCCCTGCAATGTTCACTCAAATAATAACATTACAACCAGTGGATCGTCTATACAGGGCCTAAAGCCTCAACCTGCACTGTTCTCCACAGTCCCTTGGAAGCTCGTTCATGTTCCCTGTCATCAGATAAGAAGTGCAGACAACACAAGTGTGGCCAGATCAGCTCCTGGTCGTGTTTAATGTAAACTTTTAAAGTTACTAAGGGAAATTAAAGAACAGCTTGTAGCTCTCACGGGCTTCACTTTTTGTAATGACAGATATTTAGAAAAGTGATTAAAATTTTCCTATTTTGGGGGATCCCACGTCAACATTACATCGTGGCAAAACCCCTTTAATCTGCCAATATATGATAAACCTGGCGCAAAGCAAAACCGGAGCGTGGCTAAAAACCTATCGGAATACAGAGGAGATGGTCGGCAAGTCTGGCGTTACTCCACCCGTGTCATTAGTCTACAGACACTTCCATGCAGCGGCTGCCGACAACGCGGTGTGGTGCAGTACGTCATGCGGCGAAGAAATGTGCCACAATTTTGGAGCAAAGGAAGCCAAAAAATGGATGGTGCAATGAGAGAGAACAGTGTCAGATGCATCTCGCAGCGCGAGGCGCGGTGATACATCTGGTGCTGCCCGGTCTCCACCGACGCAGGATCAGTAAATCCGCCCCATCACGAGGGGTCGGGCGCATTCATCGCTCCAGGATCCCCGATCACATCCAGCTCCGGTCACTCGATCACATTTCACTCACTTGAATTTATTTGCTTGTGTTTCCACCGTGACGGAAAACCCCAGGATCCCTGACGTATTCCTGCAGGTTGGATACACGTGGTACCTGTGGACGGACGGGGAGAGAGTGGATAATAGTATTAATATATATATATATAAAAAAACCTTTTAATCAATTAAGCACAAACTAACGAGTTGCCGACTGCGCACGGACCAGAAACGTGCTGCGCGAGTGGAGAGCCGGGCTCCTTGCTGAGAAGGAAGGGATGGATTATCATCATTCCTGCCTTCTCAATCACTGTACATACAGAATAGCAGGAAGCCTTAGGACTTCCTGCTTGTCTGCGCCAACAGTTATGTGATCACCGTTGCTCGTTAACTGCAGGAGCTGCTGGGTCTTATCAGATACAGATCAGCTCTGCAGTCATGGGCCGGGGGTTGTATCCTCCAGTAACTGCAGAGCTCCCGGTCTTATCAGATACAGATCAGCTCTGCATCAGTGTTCGGGCTGTATCCCCTCAGTAACTGAAGGGCTGCCCGGGTCTTATCAGATACAGATCGCTCTGCACCCGTGCCCGGGGCCCGTATCCTCCAAATATCTGCAGGACTGCTGGGTCTTTATCAGATAAAAGATCACTTGGGAGTCAGTGCCGGAGCTGTATCCTTCCAGTAACTGCAGGAGCTGCTGGTTCTTATCATATACAGATCAGCCTCTGCAGTCAGTTCCGGGGGCTGATCCTCCCTCTAACTGCAAGCTGCTGGGTTTTATCAGATACAGATCAGCTCTGCAGTCATTGCCGGGGGCTGTATCCTTCAGTATCTGCAGAGCTGCTGGGGCTTATCAGATACAGATCAGCTCTGCAGTCAGTGCCGGAGGCTGTATCCTTCCAGTAACTGCCGGAGCTGCTGGTTATAATCACATACAGATCAGCTCTGCAGTCAGTGTCGGGGGCTGTATCCTCCTGTAACTGCAGAAGCTGCTGGGTCTAATCAGATACAGATCAGCTCTGGGAGTCAGTGTCGTGGGGCTGTATCCTCCTGTAACTGCAGGAGCTGCTGGGTCTAATCAGATACAGATCAGCTCTGCAGTCAGTGTCGTGGGCTGTATCCCCCCCAGTAACTGCAGGAGCTGCTGGGTCTTATCAGATACAGATCAGCTCTGCAGTCTGTGCCGGGGGCTGTATTCACCCTGTAACTGCAGGAGCTGGGTGGTCTTATCAGATACAGATCAGCTCTGTAGTAAGTGCTGGGGGCTGTATCCTCCCTGTAACTGCAGGAGCTGCTGGGTCTTATCAGATACAGATCAGCTCTGCAGTCAGTGCCAGGGGCTGTATGGAGATCCGGTCAGGCTTGTGCACAACTCTCCATTCTGCTCTATGTGAGTTCCCAGTACAGGGGAGTGCTGTGTTCTCCATTTCTGTTCTATGGGATTTCCCAGTGCAGGGGGCGCTGTGTTCTCCATTCTGCTCTATGGGAGTTTCCCCTTTCAGGGGAGCGCTGGTTCTTCCCCTTTTCCCCCTCTAGGGAGTTCCCCCTACGGGGAGCACTGTGTCTCCATTTAGTTTTATGGGGGGTTTTTGGGGTTCTCCCTTCTGCTCTAAAGGAGTTCCCATTTCAGGGGGGCGCTGTGTTCTCCCTTCTTTCTAGAGAGTTTTTCCCCGTACAGGGGAAACGGGTGTGTTTTTTCCCCCCCTTTCTGTTTTAGAAAATTTTCCCCGAAAAGGGGACGCTGTGTTCCTCCATTTTTCCTCTATGGAGTTCCCAGTACAGGGGGGCGCTGTGTTTCTCCATTCTCCCTTATGGGGTTCCCCGTACAGGGGGGCGCTGTGTTCTCCATTCTCCTCTATTTGGGGTTTTCCCCGTACAAAGGGGGCGTGTGGGTTTTCCATACTGTTCTAAGGGGGAGGTTTTCCCCGAAAAGGGAGCCCCTGGTTTCCCCCATTCCCCGTTTTTATGGATGTTACCAGTACAAAGGGGGAGCCCCTTTTGTTTTTTCCATTCTGTTCTATGGATGTTACCAGTAAAAGGGGGCCGCTGTGTTTTCCATACTTTCTAAAAGATTTCCCCCGGTTTCAGGGGGGCACTGGGGGGTTTTGGGTGTAAACAAACCCCCCCCCCCAACCCCATCACACTCCATAAAAACCTATCGATAAAACCAATAGAGTGCCCCTTTAAAGTGGCCAGACAACCTCTTTAATCCCTGTCAAACCCTTTCTTCCCTGTGGCCTTTTTACCCGAGATCTGCTTTTTTTCTTAGGGAAAATCAAAGGGACGTTCTTTTCCATTTTTGCAACGGAAAAGGGAAAAGTTGTAAATTTAAAGAAATTTGGGCCCCGTAAAAAGTTTAAAATTTTTTGACCCCCCCCCCAAAATAATTTTCCCTTATTCCTGGGACAACCCCACCACCAACAGCTCCATTTAATTGTAGTCATTTAGATTCCTAGCCCCCCGGAAAAGAAAAAGAAAAGGAAAAGACAGGATTTTTACAATATTCCTCCCTTTCCCATTCCCTTTTGATCAGTGGGCCCCCCGCTTTCCACCCCGGGAATACCCCCCCCCGTATTCGATCAGTGGCCCCACGCTCCTACTTGGGAAATCCCGTTTCCCCATTCGATCATGGCCCCACCCCCTCCTACTTGGGAATACCCCCTCCCCCCATCTTTTGAAACAGTTTGGGCCCCACGCTCCCCCTTAAAAAAATTTAAATTTGGAAAAACCCCCCCCCCCCCCCATCTTCTGATCAGTTGGGCCCCCCCGCTCCAAACCCGGTAATCCCCCTCCCATAATTTTGAAACATTTCCCCACGCTCCTACCTGGGGGAAAAACCCCTCCCCCATCTTCTGATTTTGGGCCCCCCGCTCCTACCTTTTTAATAAACCCCCCCCCGTATTAAAGATCAGTTTCCCCCGCTCCTACCTGGGAATACCCCTCCCGTATTCCCGAAACATGGCCCCACGCTTTCCAAACCTGGGAATAAACCCCCCCCAAAAATTTTGATTTAGTGGGTCCCCACGCTCCTAAACCTTTGGGAATACCCCCTTTCCCCCTCTTTTTGATCAGTGGCCCCCCTCCTACCCCGGGAAACCCCCTCCCGTAAATTTTGATCCCGTGGCCCCACGCCCTACCTGGTAAAACCCCTCCCGATTTTTGAAACAGTGGCCCCACGGGGCCCCCCACCTGGTAAAACCCCCCCAATTCTGTCATTGGCCCCAAAGCTCCTTTAAAACCCCGGGTAATACCCTTCCCCCCTCCCCCCCCCCATCTTCCCGATCAGTGCCCCCCCAAAAGCTTTCCACCTGTTTAAAAACCCCCCCCCCCCCCCATCTTTTTTGATTTATGGCCCCCACGCTCCTACCTTTTAATAAACCACCCCCCCCCCCCCCCCCAACTTTTTATCAGTGGCCCCCCGCTCCTACTTTTGGGAAAACCCCCTCCCGTATTTTTGGGTCAGTGGCCCCAACCCCCTACCCGGTAATAAACCCCCCCCTCCCCATCTTTTAAACAGGTTTGGGCCCCCGCCCCCTACCTGGGTTTTAAACCCACCCCCTCCCCATCTTCTGATCAAAGGGGGCCCCCCCCCCGACCCCCTTCCCTTGGGAATACAACCCCCTCCCCCCTTCCCCCCCATCTTCCCGACAAATGGCCCCACGCCCTCCACTTGGAATACCCCCTTTTCCCCTATTCTGAACAGTGGCCCCCCCGCTTTCCCACCTGGGAAAAACCCCCCCCCCCCCCCATCTTCTGATCAGTGTCCCCCAAAGCTCCTACCTGGTAATACCCCGGCCCCCCCCCCCAAAAACCTTCCCGATCAGTGGCCCCACTCTCCTACCTGGGAAACCCCCTCCCCTTTTTCTGATCAGTGGGCCCCCCGCTCCTACCTGGGAATACCCCCCCCTCCCCCCTCTTCTGACAGTGGGCCCCCCGGGCCCCCCTGGTAATACCCCCCCCCTCCCCCCATCTTCTGATCAGTGGCCCCACGCTCCTACCTGGTAATACCCCCTCCCCCCATCTTCTGATCAGTGGCCCCACGCTCCTACCTGGTAATACCCCCTCCCCCCATCTTCTGATCAGTGGCCCCACGCTCCTACCTGGTAATACCCCCCCCCCTCCATCTTCTGATCAGTGGCCCCACGCTCCTATCTGGTAATACCCCCCCCCCCCCCATCTTCTGATCAGTGGCCCCACGCTCCTAACTGGTAATACCCCCCCCCCCCCAATCTTCTGATCAGTGGCCCACCTCCTACTGGAAATACCCCCCCCCCCATCTTCTGATCAGTGCCCCCCTCTACCCTGTAATACCGCCCCCCCCCATCTTCTGATCAGTGGCCCCACGCTCCTACCTGGTAATACCCCCCTCCCCATCTTCTGATCAGTGGCCCCACGCTCCTACCTGGTAATACCCCCCCCCTCCCCATCTTCTGATCAGTGGCCCCACGCTCCTATCTGGTAATACCCCCTCCCGTATTCTGATCAGTGGCCCCACGCTCCTACCTGGTAATACCCCCTCCCATATTCTGATCAGTGGCCCCACGCTCCTACCTGGTAATACCCCCCGCCCCCCCCATCTTCTGACATGGCCCCACGCTCCTACCTGGTATACGTGACTCAGACCGCCGCCCCCAATGTTGACAGTGCCTCCATCCACCTGAATGCACCGGACCGCCCTTCAGGGCACTGCAGCTTCCTGAGGAGTGAAGAGATGGGGTCATGTAGAAGGAGAAAATGACGGAGAAGTGGACGCTAGAAAGAGCCGACACTGCTGTGTCCTCCCACCCGCTATAGTCACTGCTGGAGAATCGCCTTCCCAGGTCACTGTCGGGATCACAGCTGTTGTAGAATCGGGCTCAGAGGTGCCCGCGTGTCCCGCACATAACAGAGCGGGTGAGATGTACAGTGTCTGTCCTCAAATGCAGCAGATTCTGCCAATCATACAAGTGACCTGTGCTTTGTAGATACCCCCCCATCTCACTGTGAATGGCACGTTGTTCGGACAGGACCACAGATCACTTCTGTATGGTCTCACCTTGTTACATAATTCAGGAACTCTGCCGACTCCTGGATGAAACAAAACGGGAGAAAAAAAAGAAGAATATTACAATGAAGTGAATCAGCGGCTGCAACGACACCACCAGCTGAGCCGGGGCTACGGAACAGCTGAACCCCAGACATCGCCACGGCCTATGTTCAGCACAGAAATTCATGGACATAGGCCGGGCTCACAGCTGCGTCACACGTCCCGGTCAGTGCGTCCACTGCAGATGTGAAAGCGGCCACCAGCGGCGCCCGACGAACCCGACTGATTACAAAGGGTCTGTCGAGCTCACACCTCGGTGCCCGTAACAACACGCGAAGGAACCTCCAAGACATCTGAGAGCCTCAGCGCTTGTACACACGCCTTATACGGACGAGATTTTCGGAGCGTTTCCGCGCCCAAAACGCCCCCAGTTCATTTAATTGATTCCTATGTAAAACTGCGTTGTAGTTCACACACGACGAGGTTTTTACACGCTTCTAGGCGCGTTTTGGGCACAGTTTTGGCCGCGGTTTTTGTCCTGGCTATTTATTTGTATGGTTGAAAGCCTCATCGAAAACCACATCCAAAACTTTGCCGAGAAACGCCTCTAACACCTCTTCTGAAGACGTGTGTTTCAGGAGCAGTAACGCTCCGAAAACCTCGTCCAAATAAGCCGTGTGAACAAGCTCTTAGGCCGGGTTCAGATCCGCGGGTGGTTTTTGTTCAAAACAGATGGGATGAATCTAAGGGCAAAAACAGACACGAACTAAAGAGAACGGAAGCAAAAACTCGTTCTTTTAACCGCCATGTTATAGCGGCCGCCCTCGTTCCCATTTGCATCAGTTACTTTTAGTTTAAAAAAAAAAAAAGATTTTCTTTTCTTTTTTTTTTTTTTCCAAACACCTGAAACCTGCCAGCACTCACCCAGGAAAATGAAGGCTTGGTTCACATATGGGTCGGAGGTTCAGAGCCTCCACTGCACGTCCCACATGCACAGTTTTTTCCGTCTCCACGACAGGCACCAATCCCAATACCTGATCAACATTATGATCAACAGGTTCTGTTGGGAGCCCTGAGTGATAATATTGCTTCCGCTTCCATCTCCCCCGGAGGTTCCGAACCCAGATGTGAACCAGGCCTAATGTTTAATGGAAGCAAAAACTGATGCAAACAGATTCCTATTTGTTTTCCATTAACATAATGTAAAAAAAGAAAAAATGGAGGGATCCTTTCCACCCCGATTCCCTTCATTCAAATGTAAACAGAAAAGCGCAGCATCAAAAAGAGCCGACAAATGGAGCCAAACTTAAAAAAAACGCCAAAATAATCCCATTGGAACTAATGGGCGACCATTCTTCCATTTTTTTTATTCCAAAAGAGAAAAGAAGAACGGAAAAAGTGAACGCAGGTGTGAACCCGGCCTAAGAGGGGAGGGTCATCCTCAAGCTCCAGACACTCACCTTGCTGGTAAAGTTACCCTGCACCAGGCCCTCCACGTACAACCGGGACTTGAACTGCTCAACAAATGAGAGGAGTTGTTCTAAGGTCAAACCCTTGCGAATGGTGTGATATTTATCCATCATGGACCAGCGATTGTGCTCCAGGATCAGGAGCCGCACATCCCTGCAGAGACAAGACAAGGCTCAGGGCATTTATCAAAAGTCACATTGCTCCCTGTCCCCATCGAGGCTCACAGACTAAATTCCAGATTAACCTATCTGTATGTTTCTGGGGTGTGGAGGAAACATACAACTTCCCTGCAGATGTTGTCCTTGGGGAAGTGGGGAGGAGGGGGAGGGGGGGGAGACAACCCAGGGGCCCCTGGAAATGCTAACCCCTGGCCCCCTGCTTTCACCCCGGGTAAACCCCTGAGCCCCCCGCTGCACCCTTTCACCCCTGAGCCCCCGGCTGCACCTCTAACCCCTGAGCCCCGGGGGCCCAGCTAACCCACGAGCCCCCGGCGCCCTTCTAACAGAGCCCCGGCCACCTTTCTAACCACGACCCCCCTGCTGCACTTGCTAAACCCCAGCCCCTGTTCTGAACCTAGGACCCAGCACTAAGAGCCACGTGCTAAACCACTGAGCCCCGGCTGCACCCTGCTAACCACTGACCCCCGTGCTGCACCGTAACCACTGAGCCCCGGCTGCACCTTGCTAACCACTGAGCCCCGTGCTGCACCTTGTAACCACTGAGCCACCCCTCTGCACCTGCTAACCACTGAGCCCCCGTGCTGCACCCTGCTAACCACTGAGCCCCCGTGCTGCACCCTCCTAACCACTGAGGCCCCTCTGCACCTGCTGACCATGAGCCCCCGTGCTGACCCCTGCTAACCCTGAGCCCCGCTGCACCCTCTAACCACCGAGTCCCGTGCTGCACCTGCTACCACGATCCCCGTCTGCACCTGTAACCACTGAGCCCCGTGCTGCACCTGCTAACCACTGACCCCCCCCATGCTGCACCCTGCTAACCACTGAGCCACCGCGCTGCACCCTAACCACTGAGTATCCGCGCTGCTACCTCCTAACCTCAGAGTCACCGAGCTGCACCCTCCTAACCACTTAGCCACCGTGCTGCACCTTGCTAACCACTGAGCCCCCATGCTGCACTCTGCTAACCACTGAGCCCCCGCGCTGCACCCTACTAACCACTGAGCCCCCATGCTGCACTCTGCTAACCACTGAGCCACCGTGCTGCACCCTACTAACCACTGAGCCCCTCTGCTTCCTTATATTGCAATCACTTTCTTATATCATCACCACAGTCACATAGAAAGCTTCATCTGATTCCAACAACTCACTCTGGATGTGGGATTTGAACGATATGCACACACATATACTGTTTATGTATACATTTGTATGTATATTTTGTATATAGACAAACATGCATGTATTACTATACATATGTGTATAGCTATAGAGTTACATAGTTTGTGGGGTTGAATAAAATCAGACATTTATCCAGTTCAGCCTATTGTCCTATAGTGTTGATCCAGAGGAAGGAAAAATCGTCATGAGGTAAAAGCCAATTGTCCTCATTTTAGGGGGAAAAAATTCCCATCAGCAATCGGACAATCAGAATAAATCCCTGGATCATCGTCTTACATATGTGTATGTATATATAGCTATGCATGTCTGTAGTGTATATGTATCTGGGTATGTCTATATGTGTATATAGCTATAGAGTAATGTACTGTGTATGTATCTATGTGTATAAGTTTCTGTATGTACTGTACATTTGTGTATATAGCTATATATGTCTACACTGGTTAATACATAGATGTGTATAGCTGTAGGTGTATGTATATGTTGTATATTTGTGTGTATAAAAATGTGTTTTTACAGTATTTGTGTATATATCCGTTTGTGTGTGTATAGCTGTATGTGTAGCTATATGCGGTGTAGGTGTTATATGTGTCGGTATATAGAAATGTATACAAGTCTTTGAGACACCACATACGATGAATCTCCCTCCATGTTGGACACTTACTTTCCCAGCTTCTCCGGTTTGATCAGAGGTTGAAGTAAGTCTTCTTCAGTTGCTCCGAGATCATCTCATAGACGTCAGCAGAAGCCGTGAAGTCGGCCAAGTGATCGATGATCAACTCAAAAAGCAGCTAAACAAAGAGAAGGGGAGCGCTCAATAATTTATACCATCCAATTCCCCATTGGAAATTATATAGCAAGAAGATAAAGGAGCACTCCGGGGTTTTCCCCTTTAGTTCATTAAAAATTGCTTCTAGGTGCACAGTAGCATCAGTCATTTTGCTTACCTGCAGCTGCATACAGGATTTCTCACTGCTGCCCCTGGGTCATGTGACCTGCAGCTGAATACAGGATTTCTCACTGTTGCCATTGGGTCATGTGACCTGCAGCTGAATACAGGATGTGACCTGCAGCGGATTACAGGATTTCTCACTGCTGCTACTGGGTCATGTGACCTGCAGCTGAATACAGGATTCCTCACTGCTGCCCCTGGGTCATGTGACCTGCAGCTGAATACAGGATCTCTCACTGCTGCCACTGGGTCATGTGACCTGCAGCTGAATACAGGATTCCTCACTGCTGCCCCTGGGTCATGTGACCTGCAGCTGAATACAGGATCTCTCACTGCTGCATCTGGGTCATGTGACCTGCAGTTGAATACAGGATTCCTCACTGCTTCCTCTGGGTCATGTGACCTGCAGCTGAATACAGGATTTCTCACTGCTTCCTCTGGGTCATGTGACCTACAGCTGAATACAGGATTTCTCACTGCTGCCTCTGGGCCCTGTGACCGCAGCTGAATACAGGATTCCTCACTGCTGCCCCTGGGTCATGTGACCTGCAGCTGAATACAGGATTCCTCACTGCGGCCCCTGGGTCATGTGACCTGCAGCTGAATACAGGATCTCTCACTGCTGCCTCTGGGTCATGTGAACTGCAGCTGAATACAGGATCTCTCACTGCTGCCTCTGGGTCCTGTGATCTGCAGCTGAATACAGGATCTCTCACTGTTGCCCCTGGGTCATGTGACCTGCAGCTGAATACAGGATTTCTCACTGCTGGCCTCTGGGTCATGTGACCTGCAGCTGAATACAGGATTTCTCACTGCTGCCTCTGGGTCATGTGACCTGGAGCTGAATACAGGAACCGGGTCATGTGAGCTGGAAATGAATCTCTCTATTTATTCCTATGGGAGGTTCAAGGTCAGTCTCATAAGAATGTAAAGAGAGACAGACTTCCTGTCAGTATCACAAGCACAGTGTCTGTCAGCCAATGAGAGAGCAGGTCATGTGACCCAAGACTTTTGCATCAGCCAGAAATCCTGTATTCGGCTGCAGGTAAGGAAAGTTACTGGCGCCACAGTGCACCGAAAAGCGATTTCTAATGAACTAAGGGGGAAAAAACCCTGGAGCGCTCCTCTGACTCCTTCAATACATAGACCCATCCAATTACAAGGCCCCACCCTTAGAGGAACTTGTAAGATTACAGCAGAGAACTGTGCAAGCGTCAACCCCACAGTGCGAGGTTACTGGTGCAACAGCTTCCATCAGCTGCGTCCGACCAAAGACGTCCAGGACGGTCAGACTGCACATAACAACCAATGTCCAAACTACACCCGACAACTATGGCTCCTGGCGCCCTCTACAGGTGACATGTGGTAACCCCCAGAGATGCACAGAGCACGGGTCTGACCCGTCACATTCCCTCGTCTCCTCATCCGGTCCCGGGCGGGGGGCTCTTACTCACCGGTAGTTTGTGGTTGAATCCCTTCACTTTGATGACGAGTCCGTGCTCTCCGGCCACCAGTTTATATTCCAGCTGAGCCACATCTGCTTCGTAGGCCGGCTCCGCCAGCGTGTGCGCCAGGATGTTCACAAAGGTGTCAAAGAGGACCAGGCTGAAGAGCAGAGCGGAGGGTCAGGGGCGTCACAGCCGCAAACACACGACCGGACAGCAGGTCAATGACAGCAGCTATAAATATTGGGCAGCAGGGGCGGCCGAGCGGTTGTTAGGTGCGAGCGCAGCAGGGTGGCTCAGTGGTTCTTATATGTGAATGCAGCAGGGTGGTTCATATATAAATGACTGATCCCCAGTCATCAGGCTTCAGTGAAGGTGTGTGTGTGGGGGGGGGGGGGGGTCATCAACATTTATGTCTGGATTTACTTCACGCATTACCGTATTTTCCGGACTGTAAGACGCACTTTTATCCCCGAGAAATAAGCAAAAACTTCAGAGCATCTCCTAATGTTGGGGCACTTTTTACCCCCTTCCCACTGTATAATTAACACCGTGTGCTGTACGTATTCTGTGCCCGCACAACCTGCAGCAGGAGCCGACTGTCGTGCACCAGCTCCGATCCTGGACATTTAACCTCCTAGGCGCCGAGGTCAATAGCAGATGCTGCATTTAGGTGGTTAAAAGAGGTAAGGGGCTCTCTCGTTCACCCATTGGCTTCCCTGATCCTATCCAGGACTATGTTCATAGTTGGTGTCCCGGTGGTGCGCCCGCAGGATGTTAGGACACCTTAGTTGGAGCAAGCTGCATTTTTGCAAAGGTTCGGAGCGGAAGACCAATCAGGGGTGCCGATGATTACCATGGGAGCCAGAAGATGTCCCCCGCATCAGCCATGTATGGGAGCCAGACCCTGCACTGAATTATTAGTTCCTACACTTTCTATTAAATCTTTTGCTGCTGGTTTAACCTTTTGTTTCTTCCAGTGCGTCTTATAGTCTGAAAAATATGGTATCTGCCAAAGTAAGGGGGGGTACATCCCTAGACCGTCCAACGACCACCTTCCTCCTCCCCAAAACCCTCCCCCTCCTTCGCGGCCAGAAGCCCCACACTCACGTTTCAGGCGACTGCTGGATTAATGGAGAGATGAGATGAAAGCGGATGTAAGCTGGAAAGACAAAACAGAAGAAGTTACCGCAGAGCTTTGTATCCGCCGCGACGCTCAGTTCTACAACTACAAGCTCTGCCCGGTGAATACGGCGGCTCCAGCAGCGGGCGCCCCGGGCAGGACAACGTCTCACCTTTCGGGATCTTAAACTTGTTGTCCTTCTTGTACCACAGGGCGCCCTGCTCCACGCCCAGCACCTTCTCCGGATATTCTGTGTCTGGGCGGTCCGAGCTCTTCAGGGTAAAGTCGGTGGCTGTGGAAGTGACGGAAAGACTGTGAATCCCCTGAGGAGAGTTAAAGGGGCGCTCCGGGCCCCCGCCCGCACATCCTGGCTGCACAGGGAATGTCCATGGTTCACGTGCGGCCAATCACAGGCCAGATGTACGGGCGGCCACCAGGACGGAGCGGGAGCATCACAGAGGGGAGAGTCCCTTTAAGACAGGACCCCGACCCTCCGCGCTGCATCACTTACCAATGAACTTGTTCTCAGATGGAAGGTGAAGATCGGGGTTCACAGGAAAATCGGATGCCCACAGCTCCTTCCATTTTGCATCAATCTCTGCAGAAAAACAACACAGTGAAGATTGCATGGAGCCGGATCTCTGGTCAATCTCGAGAGGGGGGGGGGGGGGGGGTTACGCGGTCATTCTGGAAGAGGAGGGGGTCCCCAGTCATTCAGGGGGCTTGTGCTTCCAGTCAATCTGAGGGTTAGGTGCCCGGTCAATCCTGAGGGGGGTCCCCAGTTAGCCTGGGTTCGTTCTCAGTTGGTTATGGCCCCCCGCTCCTGCCAGGTAGTGCAGGTCTCACATAGGTTGCTCTCCACTCACACCCGCTATAGCTCTAGTCTGTAGTTACCTTCAATGCTGTACTGAGTGCCGAACCACTTCTCCTTCAGGTTACATTTGCCCTCATTGTCTGGGGAGAGGAGCAGCAAGTTCGCTTTCTCGGGGGTGAGGCCTCGAAGAGCGTCGGCAATCACCTAAATATAGAAGCGGATGTGGTAACAAGGTACCAGCTACACACGAGGCGACCACGTAACTACCACACGTACAACGCAGAACCAGAGACCCGAAAACCACATAGAAAAAGGGATTCTACAGCCAAACCCCAATCTCCTGAACCCCCCAACATGGCGGCTGCGGACACTCACGTCAGGGTTGTACTCAAAGAGGAGCTGGTCCCCAGTCAGGAAATCTTCTTTGGGGAAGAGCTGCATGTTCTCACAGATATTCTCCACATATTCTATGGGATCTGTCTAGAAAGGAAAAAAGAAACTTTTAAAGGGGTTCCCTACCTTGTTTTATTCACCCTCTTAAAGACTGAACCATTCTCATCATCCTCGCCTTCCAGCATCCATAACTTTTTAAAGTCTATACAATAGTCTAAGGGCGTGTTTTTCTTGGTATTGTTGTGGATGGGAACAAAGATTATATATGTGTGATCCTTTGTGTCTCTATTTTAATGTATTAGTTAGTAAGACCTCACATAAACATAAATATACATAAATAGGCACATACTTGTATAGTACAGCATTAAAAGCCTGTAGGGTATAAACTTTTGTGTCATGTAAATGTGTTAAACAAAATGGCTGCCTGTGTAGTTTTGATAGATCGACGTGTAATCCAAGAAGGCTGACCTAGTCAGAAGTTACACCGAGTTCAACAATCCTGAATGTCTGTGAGGGAGTGGTCCATAAGGTAATGACGTGCCAATAGACACCTCACAGCCCAGCTACATGGAAAGCCTTCTTATCTACACATTTGCGAAAGAGGTATAAAAAACACCATTTTGTGAATAAAATCAAAAGCACTTTCACAGCAACAGGGCATGTTGTGGATTTGTTTTCCTCGTAGCACCATTATTTCTTCGTTATTTTTTAAGATTAATTTGAACCCCACAAGGACAGATATCCCTTTTGAGGCTACTTTCTATTCAGATGGACGCACGTGCAACGTGGGGCCATGGGTTAGATCTGATTTATTAACCGAAAACTGAACTTTGAAGCTTCTACTTGGCGACGCAGATGAGAGATAAAGGCGCGCATCCACTCTTCTGAATATCTGTCCGTCGTATGTAAGGGTTAAACTTTGCTTATCCGGGCAGATTGCTCGTCTAGTGGGAGGCTGTACTATGTTTCATTCGGGTTAAATGTTTAGATCACGCTGACAGCAAACGAGTCGGCCCATGCAATTGAACCTAGTACCTGTCAAATTTAACTCCTGTGGGGTATTTTTTTTCTGTATTATGTGTATAGAATGTTTTGAAACTGATTGAAAGCAAAACTGCTGGAGGGAAAGTGCAAGGTGTTAAGTCAGCTGAGGAATCACCGTGGAGGGCCGAAAGCCCCAGGAGGCTGCTCATGATTATGAGAAATCCTCCCGATTAAGATAACACGGAATTCTGAGTCTGCTCGCGAGTAGCAGACCTGGTCAGCTGGCTGTGGGGAGAAAAAGCCATCTTGAGAAAATTGAGTAATTCATTTGATGGTGGAATCATGAAATTCAGGCTTTCCTTGTGTAGAGTAAAAGCTGAGCACAGCGGCATGAAATCCGTTTATTCTATCACGTTCGATACATGTATTGCTGTGATGTCCGCTATAAAATGAGCATGTGATTGTAGAACGAAGAAAACAAAGAAGTTTGGTATGTGAGTTTTGAGTTAGTGCACAGCGCCATCTGCTGTTTTTTAGAGTATAAGAATGTAGAGAAGAGTCTCATGTGTTGATGAGGTAAGAAGTTGAAGTCGTCTGAAGAATTTGCAAGTAGATTAGAAAGACAAAGTTAAGACCTCAAAAGATTTTTGTGATAAGAGAAAGGAAAAGTTCTGAGGGTTGCTACAGAAAGAAGGTAGTTAAAGATTATTGGAATGTTGTTAATGGCTGATATCCTTGTTACATATGAAATTAGATGGAGTTTATAGAGAAGGCTGGGGCCCTGTGGGGGGCAAGCTGCCGTGTATCATCCCCCATGAGAAAGTTTCCTGAAACAAAGGAACGTGTGAATACAGTGCCGACGGCCTGAAATCGAGTCTGAGGGGGACATGTCATGGGGTGTGCGAGCAAAGCAGGGTTGTTAGACAGAACTTGCGCAGACAATAGGGAACCACGCCCCAGAAACGAGCCCCCCTGAGGACACAAGTCGACCACTGCCCCTGCTACCGCCCACACCTACGCTCCAGCCCTCCCAGTACACCCAGACTTAGACCTGAACCTTTAGTGCCACTTCTGCCGCCCGCCCCCTTCCATGTCATCTTCCTACACCTCCAGCCCCAACCTAACTGCTCCTCCATAGGAAGATTCACATCATCTTCCTTCGGGTAATGCCCCCCCTACCGGGTTAAACACATCTGGAACCAAGATGGTGTAGCACAATCGCACTGCATGTCCAAATGATTGGAATGCAGATACTGTGTATATATATGGTGGACTCAACCCAGCCATAGACCTACAGTGAGAACCTTATGGTACTGGGGAGGAGAAGATACAGAGGAGCAGGCACTAACATCATGAGGATGACAAGGAGAGAAGAATGAGTGGGATAGCTTCATAACGAACAAGACCAGAGCAAATATTCCGCTTTGCTGCTGCAGGGGGGCACACCAGCATGACTCCCAACTGCATATCACACGCCCTGGAAAGACAACTGGAGGAGAGCATTCCAGCTGACCATGTAGAGGGCTCAGGAATTGACTATGGCAGACCCCCTAATCTCACGTGGCCTTACTACAATGGGGAGGGGTGCAAAGGCCCGAACATATATGGTTACATTCCCACCGAGTCAAGTGTCTGTCTTACGAGTGAAATTACTGGACCCTGAGAAACAACCTATGTCCTATTACAGGAAGATAGCGCAGATAAGCAAGAACTACACAGCACTTACAAAGATTTATGGTCCTTGTTAGAGGTTAAAGCAGGGGATTCAGAGGGGCTCATTGTGGCCAAATCCCTCATCAAGCCGCCAGGGATGAATGAGGTCACTCTGCCTCCGGAGAGTGAAATGTTTATGAAACGAGCTGAAACAATGGTCCTGGGGACAGACTTTCAGATCATGGAGTGCAGTTGACCCTGAACAGACTTCATTCAGGAAAAAGGGGAAACAGAGGAGAAATAGCATGCACAGAATGACCAATGATTCTCTGATTTAGATTTTCTTCCTTTGAAGCCACATGCTCGGATGCTGACCCATTGCTTATGTGATGGCCTGCTGGAACCCATGAGAAAGCGCGGTCTAGAAGATGGTTTCGGCCTGAGTACAAGACTCAACCAACTGATGTGGTGCTTCAAGCTACCCAAGGCATCGAGAGCAATCTGCCCTGCGGGAATAATGTGTGGATTGAAACCTCTCCTGGGATGGTGGCCGCCTGCATAAGAGGACCTCTGGAGCCCTACAAGCCAAGACACACCGCTTACTTGCTTGAACTGCAACAGAGCAGAACTGGACCCCGTCCGCAAATCAAGAAGAGGAGAACACCATAAGCTAGATACTCGGTACCCTGGTTCTCTGATGCTGACCTATCCTGAAAGCCCATCATCCATAGGACAGTGGATATCCACTCACGTGCCAAATTCTGGTTGTGAGGCAGTGAAGATAAACTTTCCATCCACCCTTGATGAAGATGCTGGAGTCCTTCCAGAACTAGAAGAAAGGCTATATGTCCATGAGCCCTCCTGCACTCGGCAACCCGGCCTAACCAGAAGACCTCAAGTTCTGTGAATCAGAAAGGGAAGGACAAGCTCCTGGAGTTCTAGGCACAGGCCCATGTGCAGGTCGAAACGACCAGCTGGAATACCACTCTGCAAGACTGGACCGCCGCTGCAAGGGGAGGACCTTCCAACTTTTACCAGACTGAAGTAGCAGCCCAAGTGCTGCTTGGACAAGACAGCGGATAGTCGTAGCCGGACTCTCCCCTGCATCCTTCTGGCTCCACGTGATCATCTCCGCCATTCTCAACCATTTGCTTCTCCTTCATCAGTTCATCTCAAGTGCATCTAGTTCTCGCGTATCTCGTGCCGGATAACAATCAAACTGCTGCGCCTTGTTGTGTTCCTTCATCATCCAGCCTTACTTCCCTTTCTCAAGTGGGGAATGAGGATTAAGAGGAATTGGAAAATTGCCGATGCACATGAAGCAAGCCAATGAAATGCTAGAATCATGAATGTTGACAACACGGATATGCCTTGATCACCACACACGCATTGTTGTGAAGCAAGCATACTGGCCATTGCCATAGTCAAGCGCCCCAGAAGACGCAGCTAAGACACATGTTTGGCAGATTGCAAACGGCCAATAATAATAAAACTGAATAAAAGATTACTGCTTTCGGTGGTCCGCCCATACGTGTTGGTGACCGTATTTGGGAAGCACGAGGATTTACTGCACTTCATCGTTAACCCCTAGAGACACATGGACGAGAGCCATTCAGTCCTGAGGATGCACTGCTGCTGCCTGACCGGGTAAAGATGCCAAACTAAAGATGAAAGGCGACCCAATTGGGTGTAAGCTGAATACAGAGAGAACGAAAACACTTGCAGACCAGCAGGCCACACAGCCTACGGCAGTAGTATGAGAAAAGGGGAAGTAGAGTCAGCTGTCAGTTGGTTAGCAGGAGGAAACTCACAGGGCCAACCACCTGCAAGGAGACGCTGGCCAATGATGCAGAGCAGGAACGAGCCTCCATGGAAGAAAAGGAAAGCTGGGTAAAAGAAAGGAGTCAAAAGAAACAAGAGAGACGGGCTATATGGAGTAGGGAGGCAACCCTGCTTCCACGGGCACTAGAAACCCAGCTGTAGTGCACAGGGAACATGGAACGTGATTTCCTGAAAGCACGGACCTTAAAAGTGGCAAGAGAAACAGTCATGCCCTGACCAGTGGTGGGACAGTCTGCCCGAGTAGCTTGGTTATGAGTCAGGCACAACGCCCCTGGGATAGTTAGCTCTCTTCCCTATGAGATCCTGTTAGGCCAGTCCACCCAATGCAAGGTGCATATTTCCCTCAGCATTTTGTAGCTACTTAATGGAAGCAATGACCTCGTTAAGTGACAGCAGTGTCTTAAAGAGTTGTCGCAAATGTATTTTTATGGAGTTTCCATTCCGAGATCCAGACGTTTCTCTCATTCAAGCAACCAGCCAGTAAGACTGGGTCTAAACATAAGAAGTGTGTGTGTAAAACCCTATAGCCGAGGTTTGAGGGCCGTACTCAAGTTCTGCTGACCACGACCACATCTGTCAATGTGGCAGTAAAAGCCCAACTGTATCCACACGCTTCCACACTGCAAAGATCGCTCCAAAGCCCCCGGAGATGAGGCAGATGCTGTGTTTACAGATGTTTAAGTAGTTATGTAGCTTTAACTCTTGGTCAGAACCCAAGCATAAATTGGTGTTTGATGGAAGAATATACTGGGTACCCTCTTGCATATTACTGGGTGCTGTGGGTTGGAACACAGTGAAAGAACTATGTTGGGTATAGACACAGACTAGTCCTAAAAGAGAAAGATAAACAGGAAAAATCCCTCTACTCACTAGGATGAAGGTTGATAAAGACTGGAAACCTGTCCGAGAACAGGGAGTACCAGTGAAAATCATGCCCCTAATGCTAACATATAAAACCCTCAGTGAGAGACTGATGGCGGTATATATGTTCCTGTGAAGCTTATATATGTGAGGGTGCACGGGAGTTTAAAGAGAAAAATCAGTTAAAGGACATGAATACGAGATCCAGAGAAATGGTTGGGATGTCCCAGCACCCACACCAGTAAACCCGCATAAGCCTCCGATGAGCAGACCTATTCAAGTGCATTGACAGCCATGGCTATGATCCAACCTCTGAAAATACTATAAGTGGTAGAGACTGGGTTTCACAGATAATAACTTGTGTCTAATTGGGTAAAAAAATACAGCTGCCCAACATAACCAAAACAAACCTGCTATGTTCTGTTTCAAGCTGCCAGACCTCATATGCACTTCCCACTATAAGATCCCGAGGCAGCACACAAAGCTGATCTTGAGTTTATACACCAACTCCACCACAGATCTTGCTGCCGTGAGGACTGAAGGCCAGGGTACCCAATCATCCAAAAAGCAAACAAATGCCAACAGTTGGGGTTACTGTCAACCCAGGCAATTACACCTGCTATAAGCCAGAAGAGTGGGAAATGGCAGATCCCTGGGCAAAATTCCCCAAGAAAAGGTTATTTTGCTCCACATACAGTAACATCAGTGGCAGCCGTCTACAAAATCAGGTCCAATCCCTAGGGGACATATATTGGATATGTGGAGATCTTAAAACTTAGGACGAAATTGGAGGCAACTGGACCGGAACAATGTGCCCTGACTAAGATACTCATCCCCATTCCACATATTGAGTGAGGGGTCAGAATGATAGTGACACAGTGAGAGCAGAGGAGAAGGAAAGCCTCCCCAAAGGGCAGAGCATCAACCCCCATGTTTAATATTGATGCTAATAGAAGGCCCAAGGGGGGTCCCCTGATGAGATTAAGGAAAGGGACCAAGTGGCCGCGGGGTTTGAATCTCTGTCTACCTGATAATCAATGTCCACCCAAACAGTGAGAAACTGCTGTACTTTTTTATCCCAGATAATACAGGACCTGAATGAGAAGGTCACAGTGGCCAATATAAGCCTATAAGATGCTCTCAGAAGAATTAAAGCGTAACTCAGGCATAGATCACCCTGGAGCAGTGGTTTTAATTTTCTTACTTCTTAGCTAATCTTGCTCTAATTTCTGTTGTGTTTCTCCCTTGTTAGAGGAAACTATTTGTGAAAAGCTGTGGACACAGTCTACTCCCATCATGAATGAACCAGTTTGTTTCACCACCGGCCTGGCCTCTATGATACAGCGACACTACCACACCCTTCAGCTGTCCAAAGCCGACACCGTATGATGAGTGTGGAATTAAGACAACTATCCATCAGAGACCAATGACGTCCAGAAGTGCTCCGGAATGTCATCTACTCACCCTCTGCAACTGCTTGTCTCGACAGAATAGACCATAGAAGTTAAGGTGGCTAGGTGCGGACCCAGGGACTGACCGGTGGCCGCCCTTGTCAGGGCGAGTAACTCTCCGCAAGAGACAAGATAGGGAAAGAGGAATAGGGAAAGAGATAGGGAGAGATAAAAATGAGAACAAAGTCTCAAGGGGGGACAGTTTGTGGATTGGAACAAGATTAGATATTGGTGATCCTTTGTGACTCTATTTTAATGTATTCGTTTAGTATATACCTCACATATACAAATATATTTATATACCTAATAGGCACATACTTTATAGTACAGGCATGTTTAAAAGCTGTAGTATAAAACTTTTTGGTTCATTAATGTGATAAACAAAATGCTGCCTGTAGTAGTTTTTGTATAGATCGACGTGTAATCCAAGATGCGTCCTAGTCAGAAGTTACAACCCTGTGTTTCAGACATTCCTGAACTGTGAGGATTAGGTCCATAGATAAGGACGTTGCCAATAGACCCCCTCACAGCCACTACATGTGATGCCTTCTTATCTACTCATTTGCAAAGAGGTATAAAATAAAACACCTTGTTTTGAATAAAATCAGAAAGCTCTTTCACAGCAACAGGGCCATGTTGTGATTTGTTTCTCTGTGCACCTTTGTAATTTTTAAGATAATGTTGAAAAATAAACCCCCAACAAGGACAGAAAGTCCCTTTGAGGGCTACTTCTATTACAGTATCATTTAATGCACCATAGAATATAAAGGGGAAACCAAAAAAAAAATTATTTGTTGGGTGGGAGTGGAAAGGAAAAAAAAAAACAACACCACAATTTTTTATTCTTTGGGTGGGGGGGGGTGGGGGGGGGGGGGGGGGGGGGGGGGGGTGGGGAGTGGCGGGGGGGGGGCGGGGGGGGGGGGGGAGGGGGGGGTGGGGGAGCGGAGCAGCGCTAAAGCTAAAGGCCGGTCTACGCCGCATTGGACAAAAAAAGAAAAAAATAAAATCATTGAAAGACTGAATCCTTAAACATTCATAAATCTGAGTTTCTGTCCAGTGCCTGTCAGAAATAGCTCAAATAACGATCATTTTGCGTTTGTTTGTTTTTTTTTAACAGTTTTTGGGCATTTTTTAATGTATACAAGATCCATGTACTTAGTTAAAGACCTGGGCAGCTTTTCAGCCGAACCGTCCATAAACCGTCCGGCACTTTCCATGGACTCCAATAGTAAATCTCCTGTAGTTCTTGCCCCAGTCACTGCAGCAGGGATTCTGGCCCCCTCCTCCACACAGATCTTCTCCAGATCTTTCAGGTTTCGGGGCTGTCGCTGGACTACACTGATTTTCAGCTTCCTCCAAAGATTTTCAATCGGGTTCAGGTCTGGAGACCGGCTCAGCCACTCCAGGACCTTGAAATGCTTCTTGCGGAGCCGCTCCTTAGTTACTGTGTGTTTCGGGTCATTGTCCTGCTGGAAACCGCAGCCGCCACCCATCTTCAATGCTGTTTCTCAGGGAAGGAGGTTGTTGGCCAAAATCTGGCGATACCTGGCTCCATCCATCGTCCCTTCAATAAGGTGCAGTTGTCCTGTCCCCTCTGCAGAAAAGCCTCCCCACCCCCAGAGTATGATGTTTCCACCCCAATGCTTCACAGTGAGGACATGTAGTTTCTGGGCTGATTCCTGACCTCTCGGAGAATCTTCCTTATCCCACAAGGCGAGATCTTGCACCAAGCCCCAGACTAAGGAGGATTGCCAGTCATCTTGTGTTGCTTCCATCTTCTAATAATTGCGCCAACAGTTGTTTCCTTCTCACCGAGTTGCTGCCAAATTTTCCGGTCGTCCATCCCAGCCTTGTGCAGGTCTACAATTTTGTCTCTGCTGTCCTTAGCCAGCTCTTTGGTCTGGGCCATAGTGGAGAGGTTGGAGTGTGATTGTGTGCACAGGTGTCTTTTATTCAGGTAATGAGTACATACAGGTGCACTTTATATAGGTGACGAGAGCAGAGTAGGAGGCTTCTTAAACAGAAAAACCAACAGGTCTGTGAGAGCGAGAATTCTTGCAGGTTGGTTGGTGATTAAATACTTATTTCATGCAATAAAATGCAAATTAATTATTTAATAATCTAACCGTATGATTTTCTAGATTTTTTTTAGATTCTGTCTCATTTGATTGTACCATGGTAACGGACCGCAGCAATCAAGGGGTTAAGCGGCAGGAATCTGAGGTTTCCTCCGGTCTGTGGCATTCACAGAGACTGCTCTAGGAACGGAGCTGTAGCGCAGTTGTGGCGCTGGGAGCCGCAAGACGACCGGATGGTGAAAGTCGTGGGCGGTCTTTAAGGGGTTAAACAAATTGATGTTGAAAGCCCTAAGCAGGTTTATGCCCCAGAAACAGGAAAGTGCTCGGTGACTCCCATAAACCCAAACGGCAGCTGATGTCGTATTCAAGAAACTCCCTGGGAATAGGAGCCGGTCCCTCTACAGTCACGGACCTGAACAACAATGGATTCCATCTGTCAGATTATAGATTTTTTTAGTCTTATGTTAACCCCCGACATGTTGCGACCCTCATCTGCAGAGCTCGGTCCCTGGCTGCTCTATCGTAAAGAAGTGATGGCTCCCAATACAGTGCATTACAGCCTATGACACCTATTCATCTCCAGACAGGAGCCAGAAGCACAGCGCTCCGTGGAGCACTGTGGCCCATCCTGTCTGGGCCATTGTGGGGGTAATCAGCCCCCACCGAAGGACAAGGGGTCATCAGACCCCATCAAGGCAGAAGCTCGGAGGAACGTGTTCCCTTCATATCACCAATCACAGTGTTTCCCAATATCTTTGGTACCTGCTCCTGATAGTGAAACTCATTGGCCTCGATTTTCTGAATTTCCTGGAAGATCCTGAAAGAAGAGAAACAAAAGATCAGTGAAAGTGCTGAGGATGTGAGCGCTTCATCCTAGGGGGGGGGCGATACCGACCTCTCCTGGGGGCCCAGCTGCTGCAGCATCTTCAGGTACTGGAACACGAAATGAGTCACCTAGGAAACAAATTGTTAAATCAGTCACAGCCTCGTTGTGTCACCGACGCACATGTGCAAATCACCGACGCAGAGAACACGGCGCACGTGCGCAAATCACCGACGCAGAGAACACCGGCAAACGTGCGCAAATATCCAACGCAGAGAACACCGGCGCACGTGCGCAAATCACCGACGCAGAGAACACCGGCGCACGTTCGCAACTCACCGACGCAGAGAACACCGGCGCACGTGCGCAAATCACCGACGCAGAGAACACCGGCGCACGTGCGCAAATCACCGACGCAGAGAACACCGGCAAACGTGCGCAAATCACCGACGCAGAGAACACCGGCGCACGTGCGCAAATCACCGACGCAGAGAACACCGGTGCACGTGCGCAAATCACCGACGCAGAGAACACCGGTGCACGTGCGCAAATATCCAACGCAGAGAACACCGGCGCACGTGCGCAAATCACCGACGCAGAGAACACCGGCGCACATGCGCAAATCACCGACGCAGAGAACACCGGCGCACATGCGCAAATCACCGACGCAGATAAGACCAGCGCTCATGCGCAAATAACCAACGCAGAGAGAACACCGGCACACGTGCGCAAATAACCAGCGCGGGGAGAACACCGGCACACGTGCGCAAATCACCGACGCAGAGAGAACACGGCGCACGTGCGCAAATCACCGACGCAGAGAGAACACGGCGCACGTGCGCAAATCACCGACGCAGAGAGAACACGGCGCACGTGCGCAAATCACCGACGCAGAGAGAACACGGCGCACGTGCGCAAATCACCGACGCAGAGAAAACCGGCGCACGTGCGCAAATCACCGACGCAGAGACCACCGGCGCACGTGCGCAAATCACCGACGCAGAGACCACCGGCGCAGGTGCGCGAGTCACCGACGCAGAGAACACCGGCGCACGTGCGCAAATCACCGACGCAGAGAACACCGGCGCACGTGCGCAAATCACCGACGCAGAGAACACCGGCGCACGTGCGCAAATCACCGACGCAGAGAACACCGGCGCCCTTGCACAAATAACCAACGCAGAGAGAACACCGGCGCACGTGCGCAAATCTCCCACGCAGAGAACACCGGCGCACGTGCGCAAATCACCGACGCAGAGAACACTGCGCACGTTCGCAAATCACCGACGCAGAGAGAACACCGGCGCACGTGCGCAAATCACCGACGCAGAGAACACCGGCGCACGTGCGCAAATCACCGACGCAGAGAACACCGGCGCACATGCGCAAATCACCGACGCAGAGAACACCGGCGCACCCGCGCAAATCACCGACTCAGAGAACACCCGCGCACGTGCGCAAATCACCGACGCAGAGAACACCGGCGCACATGCGCAAATCACCGACGCAGAGAACACCGGCGCACATGCGCAAATCACCGACACAGAGAACACCAGCGCACGTGCGCAAATAACCAACGCAGAGAGAACACCGGCACACGTGCGCAAATCAACGACGCAGAGAGAACACGGCGCACGTGTGCAAATCACCGACGCAGAGAACACCGGCGCACGTGCGCAAATCACCAACGCAGAGAGAACACCGGCGCACGTGCGCAAATAACCAACGCAGAGAGAACACCGGCGCACGTGCGCAAATCACCGACGCAGAGAACACCGGCGCACGTGCGCAAATCACCGACGCAGAGAACACCGGCGCACGTGCGCAAATCACCGACGCAGAGAGAACACCGGCGCACGTGCGCAAATCACAGACGCAGAGAGAACACCGGCACACGTGCGCAAATCACCGACGCAGAGAACACCGGCGCACGTGCGCAAATCACCGACGCAGGGTACACTGCAACACGGCTTCTCCCGCCAGCTACATCTGTCATTTCCTCCTTGTCCTTTAAGAATCATAACGTCTTTCTCACCAATATCATTGGTGACACAGCACCTTGGCTTTAGGCCCTCGCCCTAGGAGGAGACCAAACGGGTTGGGCCCCCCCTGATGGACTGTATCCCTCCTGCTGACGCCAGGCTGATCACTGTTCATCCTAGTGTCCGGAGGAGACCGTCGCTACTCCGCTGAGTTTGTGATTTTTTGTTTGCTTACAGGTGGTGATTGAGCCTCTGGCCCTCACCTATCAGGGCCCTCAACACATGACGGGACCCCTCTGAGGGCATCAGGAAACCAGTCAGTTCTTTAGCTGCCTGAGCTTCCTTTTGATGCTCACCCGTCCCCAACTGGTTCTATCAGATCCATACCCTGGCCTCGGCTGTGAGGCGCTTCAGGCACCGGTGTGCTGAGGGCGGCCGCTGCGGATTAATTGTTTAGTTGTAAAATTTTCGTCTCCCGCCCTCTGGGACTGCTCGCGGACATTCAAAGGTGCTGTGTCCCCCAATGACATGGCCGAGAAATTGATTTTTGTACTTACCGTAAAATCCTTTTCTTGTCCAATTAATTGGGGGTGGGGGGAACAGCTGCCTTACGCTTTTTCTTCTCCATGGAAGTGGATTTTTGGTTTTCCTCTCGGCCAGGACTTTTGTACCAACTGATCAGCCTGGCATCAGCAGGAGGGATATAGGCCATCAGGACGGGCCTAACACGTTTGGTCCGCCTAGTGTCAGCCTCCTACGGCAAGGGCCTATACCCAGGGTGCTGTGTCCCCCAATGAATCAGACGTGAAAAGGATTTTACGCTAAGTACAAAAATCCTAACTTTATTTTTCTGTCTCCACAGACGTATAAAGCTTGTTTTTTTGACTGGACAATTTTTACTTTTTAATGGTTATATCGACCGAACCATAGAACATGCTGGGAAACAAAAGAAAAATTTTTCATGCACCGGCCTGCATAGAAAACACAACTGCAACATTTTTACGTAGATTTTGAGGGACATGTATGAAAACTCTCTTGGTCCAAGACTTTTCTTGTTGCCCATAGCAAAAAATCAGAGGAACGCCGATTGGTTGTTATGGGCAACAAGACAAGTCTTAGACCAGGACAGTTTTCATACATGTGGCCCTTTGTTTCTATGAAGTTCCCTGTTCTGTAGAATGAAGTCACCTATAGGGGCCGTTTACACGGCAGTGAACAAATACCGGCCGGTTTGCCGGACGGTATTTGTCCGGTTTTGCGCCCGTCCCCACGCCACGGGGGAGGAGGGGGGACGGCTTTTCTCCACGATGAACGGAGAACAGCCCTCCCCCCTCCCATTGAGATGCACATGTTCTGTCCGGAAACCGGACGGAAGATTGTGCATATTCAATGTTTTGACGCTGGTCCGCCGGCGACAAAACCGCTAGGCAGAAAACCCGTGTAGTGGGGACAGTGGGGACTGCTGCACGGGTTTTGCATAGAGCACAATTGTTCTTATTTTCGGCCGGTTTTTCAGAAGGTCTGAAAAACCGCAAACCGGCTGAAAAACCGGCCGAAAACCCGTGCAGTGGGGACATGTCCTTATTCTGCAGATCGGTCCGATGCCGGCGATACCAAATGTTTAGTTTTACTGCTCTCAAACTGACCAAACTGTAGTTTTCACTGGGACCGTTGTGCGAAATGCAATTTTGTAGTTGAGTATTTTTTTCTCAATGGTCGTCTCTGTACCCTGATGTAAATGATGATGTATCTGTCATACACTGAACATTTACAGACGCGGCGATAATTATTTGTAAAATGGAAAAAAAAAAAAAAAAAACTTTTAAAATATTGTTTTACTTTTTTTTCCCTGTACATTTGAGGGGTGGCTAGCTACAAGCCAACCATGATACAGAATAGAGAGGGAGACGCTTGCGGTTGTCCTCTCCATTCGTTTCTATGGGCGTTCTGTATATAGACGAGGGAGTGTGCTCGGAAACATCCGGAACGCCCATAGAAATGAATGGAAAGGACAATGGCAAGCATCGCCCTCCCCATTCTATAACACGGTTGGGTCATAGCGAGCTACAACCGAAACACGGAAGTGGCTCGGCGGGAACACTGCTTTAAAGAGCACCTATCACCACCACATAAACACAGACAAATGTATAGTAGATGAAATAATAAGACTTTTCTCACATACGTCATTAGCAAATCAGGAGACTCCCCCCGTATCACAGGGAAACAGGTTTGACTGTCAATTTGTCAGGCAGAGTCTCAAAATCTGGTAAAACTCCTTTCGTGGGAGATACCAAATGTGCAGGGGGAGCGGAGGACAGCCACTTGTACATACACTGCAGGCACAGCACACTGAGTACAAATGTCTGTCAGGGTTTACCTGTTGCCTCCAGCCTCCTCCTCCATTGCACACAGGCATCTATACCCCGCTGCTAATGTAATAACATCTAGAATGAATACAGCAGCACAGAGCTTCCCGGTGTACACATGGTACAGATTTAGAGGCTCCCCCCTGCACAGTGGAATCTCCCAGCTCAGATGCAGGAAGTTTCACAGAACTGTCCACATTGAGATTCATTAAGCTGTCCGGAGCCGAATTCAGTCCTGTCTTAAAGGGCCAACGTTTTGGGTTTTTTTAGGAAACTATCACAGCTGAAATGTTTTTTTTTCCCTAATGAAGAATATTTGAGAAAGTGTTTGTATTTTAGTTGCCTATTATCTCATGGGATTTCCCTGGAGGCGCTAGGTCTTCTTCAAGTCCCACCGGGCTACCTGACCACTAGGGGGCGCTACCACTTGCACACAGCTCTGCAATAGTAATACATTGCAGACCAACGTACAATAATGGCTCTCCTATTCTAGTCTGTGACACAGTGTAATAGAAGAGGTAAGATGCAGGGCTGTGGAGTCGGCAAGCCAAAGCCCCGACTCCGACTCCTCAATTTCCCAAACCTCCTGACTCCGACTCCCTCATACACGGCGCATGTTTAAGTGATAACTTTACTGTAGTAAAATGGTCCCATCAGGCTTTTATCACCTTATGATACAATAATCAAGCTATTGAGGTAGAACAGACACTGACAAGCAAAAGGGTAACAATATTTTGATCTTTTGAATGTGTAGAAGAGACCTGGGATTAGATTTTGGTCAAGATATGATTGAATCTGATCCAGAGCCCAGAAGGATTCAGGCAGTATTGAAAACCAAAAGTTGGATTTACCAAATACTAACACAATAATAAATATTAACATTTTGATTTTTAAGAGGAAAACATTAACAATGCAGTTACAGGACAAGATTCTGCAGATCTAAGCAGATGCTAAATACTTGCAAGTCACATTTATGTGTAAGAAAGCTAAGATGACTGTATGTAAAATTGCTCTGTGCATCAAACTAATTGGACCAACTTGTTATATATTTTGGAGTCCCTTTTATGACGACTGACTCCTGCAAAATAGGCTCCGACTCCACGACTCCGACTCCACAGCCCTGGTAAGATGGCAAACGTGGAGGCTTTCACGACAACCGGTCGGCACACCGCAATCTAGTCGTAAGCAGATTGGGGACTGGAACACCACGTAGCATCACTTTTCAACGCTTTATGTGCCACATACACGATAACCCGGCATCTAAGGGGTTAAAATGCTGGGGTCTGCATCATCTTTGGTCCTGGCTGTAACTAACAGTGGTTATCTGCTGTGAGTGGAGTCAAGTCGGCCCCATTTTTCCTTCCCGACACACGTCACTATCGGGAGGAGGTAAGAACACGTCGGCTTCAGAGACATTCCTCTGTTATTCCTCCTGGAAACGTATGAATAAACTGAGACACAGCGAGGTACGGAGTGTGACCCGGGCACCACATGAACTCGCCCTCCAGACAGGGAGAAAAGGAAAATCCTGCACTCAATAGATCTAGTCAGATTCTCCCTAAGGCTATGTTCACACGGCAATAATTGTTGGACATATTTCGCCCGCAATTACGCCGTGTGCTTGGGAGCGGGCGGCAGCCCACCGGCCCCATAGACATTCATTACTAGCGGTGCGTATACGCCGTGAATAATTGACATGTCACTTTCTCCCCTTCTCAGCGTATTGTCCTAGCAGGAAGAGGAGACGTAATCCATAGTTCTCTATGAGAACTGTGCATTACCGTAATGACTGGGACGTATCTCGCCCCATATTTAGCGCAGTACCGAGCAAAAACCGGGGCAAGATACGTCCCATTTTAAGCCGTCTGAACATAGCCTTATTGAAGAGAGAAGACGAGGGAAGCTCCTACATGTACACCACTCTATAGAGACGAGCAGATCCAGCATGGCTGCCTGGAAAGCGACGACACTGGTTTAGCTGCTCCGCACTATATACATCATATAGAGGAGGGCGGAGGAGCTGCGGGTCCATCACATCAGAAAAGCCCTTGGACGCTCCATCAATGGACTTGTCTTTCGTACCTCATAGAAGTGTTCAAATCCGGCATCGGTCAGTGTGATGGAAATACTGAATACGGAGTACGTGGTGTTCTGCTCAAAGCCCGTCTCACTGTTCCCTCCAAACAGAGCGAGAGCCCAGCACCTGAGAGAGGAGACCAGACACAGTCACCACAAATGTGAGCGTATGTGCAAAAATCATATACATGCTGCAACAGCACCAAAAACCCTGCTGGTGCAGTCACTGTACATACATTCCTTATCCTGTATTGATCCGGAGTTACATCCTGTATTATCCTCCAGAGCTGCACTCACTATTCTGCTGGTGCAGTCACTGTGCACAAACATTACTTATCCTGTACTGATCCTGTATTATCCTCCAGAGCTGCACTCACTATTCTGCTGGGGCAGTCACTGTACATACATTACTTATCCTGTAAATGATCCCGAGTTACATCCTGTATTTTCCCAGAGCTGCACTCACTATTCTGCTGGTGCAGTCACTGTACATACATTACTTATCCTGTACTGATCCTGAGTTACATCCTGTATTATACTCCAGAGCTGCACTCACTAATCTGGCTGTGCTGTCACTGTGTACATACATTACTTATCCTGTACTGATCCTGAGTTACATCCTGTATTATCCTCCAGAGCTGCGCTCACTATTCTGCTGGTGCAGTCACTGTGTACATACAAATTACTTATCCTGTACTGATCCTGAGTTACATCCTGTATTATCCTCCAGAGCTGCGCTCACTATTCTGCAGGTGCAGTCACTGTACATACATTACTTATCCTGTTTCTGACCCTGAGTACATCCTGTATTATCTTCCAGAGCTGCGCTCACTATTCTGCTTTGGGGCAGTCACTGTACATACATTACTTATACCTGTACTGATCCTGAGTTACATCCTGTATTAACCTCCAGAGCTGCCTCACTTATCTGCTGATGCAGTCACTGTACATACATTACTTACCTGATCCTTTCATCCTGTATTATCCTCCAGAGCTGCGCTCACTATTCTGCTGGTGCAGTCACTGTACATACATTACTTATCCTGTACTGATCCTGAGTTACATCCTGTATTAACCTCCAGAGCTGCACTCACTATTCTGCTGGTGCAGTCACTGTACATACATTACTTATCCTGCACTGATCCTGAGCTGGGAGTGAAGTCACTATCCTGACCACTGCTAGAGTATAGAGAGGTGATTGGTAACCTAGGAAAGCTTTTGTATACAAGCAGGAGATGAAAACTGCTCTAGCTCTGAAATGAAGAAAAATTAGAACAGCAATGTATTTGGTAATCGTCTTTACCCCTCCACGATGGAGTATACTGTACTTACTTTTTCGACAGGGGCAGACGCCTTTCCCCATTCCTATGAGCCCAAATATATGGAGGTTTTCAACCCGAAAAAGATACAGTAAATTTAAATTTCAAAAAAAACACAGAGAAACCCCCCCCCCCCCCCCATTCTTTCTCACTCCCCCCCTGTTTTCCCCCCCTTTTTTTTCCTCTCTCCCCCCCCCCCCCCTCCTTCTCATTTGCTGGATGCTTTTGGGTGGGTTTTGTTTTTCTTTTGGGGCTGTACCTAACCCCTTTAATTTTACAATTTTTAAAATTGGTTTTTTTTTTGGACTGTCTGTGGAACTCGCTCGTTCTTTAAAGCGTGCGACGCTCAAAACCGAAGGCTTTCAGCTCGCATCAACAACCGTTGTTTTTGCTGCTAATACCTTATTATGTTTTCCTTTCATCAAAGTATTGCTCAATTTTGAATCAACTTACTGAGAAACCAATAAACATATTTAAAAAAAAAAAAAAAAAAAAACCATTTGCGAGGGAGGAGGCGTGTGGGTGTGGGAGGGGGGGGGGGGGGGGGGGTGCAGGACATTTACTACAAGAGATCAAAAACAACTGATCCCGTACATTCCCGACCCCGATTCATACTTGGGGCTTATTCTTAAATATAACTTGTAATGACCAATATTAACCCCTTAACAACCGCCCAACGACTTTTGACGTCGTTGTAGACTTCGGGGGTTGCAGCACCCGGTGCGGCAGCTGCGCTGTGATCGGGGCTGTAATGCACAGCCCTGATCCCAGAGCATTTTCCTGTGTATGGGCCCCGGAGGAGACAGATGTCACTGCACCTCTGCTAACCCTACTGTGTATGGGCCCCGGAGCAGACGGATGTCACTGCACCTCTGCTAACCCTACTGTGTATGGGGCCCCGGAGGAGACAGATGTCACTGCACCTCTGCTAACCCTACTGTGTATGGGGCCCCGGAGCAGACGGATGTCACTGCACCTCTGCTAACCCTACTGATTATGGGGCCCCGGAGCAGACTGAGGTCACTGCACCTCTGCTAACCCTACTGTGTATGGGGTCCCGGAGGAGAACGATGTCACTGCACCTCTTCTAACCCTACTGTGTATGGGTCCCCAGAGAGACCGATGTCACTGCACCTCTCTAACCCAACTGTGTATGGGCCCGGAGCAGACGGATGTCACTGCACCTCTGCTAACCCTACAGTGTATGGGCCCGAGCAGACGATGTCACTGCACCTCTGCTAACCCTACTGTGTATGGGTACCCTGAGCAGACAGATGTCACTGCACCTCTACTAACCCTACAGTGTATGGGGCCCCAGAGGAGACCGATGTCACTGCACCTCTGCTAACCCGACTGTGTATGGGGCCCCGGAGCAACAGATGTCACTGCACCTCTGCTAACCCTACTGTGTATGGGGCCCCGGGGCAGACGGATGTCACTGGAACCTCTGCTAACCCTACCGTGTATGAGGCCCGGAGCAGTCGGATGTCACCCGCACCTCATCTAACCCTACTGTGTATGGGGCCCGGAGCAGATGATGTCACTGCACTCTGAATACGTGATTGGGGATAAATGGATGTCACCATTACATCTTGCATAACCCCTGTGTGTTGGGGGCCTGGACCTCCAGATGTACTGCACCTCAGCAGGACCCTACTGTGTATGGAGGGCCCCCAGCAGCTGGGATATCACTGCCCCTTTTTGCCTAACCCTAACTGTGTAATGTGGGCCCCGGAATGGGCCTGGATGTCACTGGGTGCATTGATTGGGCCCGCTGATTGGTAGGGTTGTCTTCTCAATTACATCTGGGTGCAGTCAGTATGTGGGCCCCTGGTAGGGGGTGTTGGCTCTATGGCTCCTCCAGCAGCTGTGGTGAGTCAGCATGTGGGGCCCCTGGATGGTGGTGTTGGCTCTATGGCTCCTCCAGCAGCTGTGGGGGCAGTCAGCATTTGGGGCGCCTGGTAGTGGTGTTGGCTCTATGCTCCTCCAGCAGCTGTGGGTATAGTCAGCATGTGGGGCCCCTGGATGGTGGTGTTGGCTCTATGACCCCTCCAGCAGCTGTGGGTGCAGTCAGTATCTGGAGCCCCTGGATGGTGGTGTTGGCTCTATGGCCCTCCAGCAGCTGTGGGTGCAGTCAGCATGTGGGGCCCCTGGATGGTGTGTAGCTCTATGCTCCTCCAGCAGCGGTGGGTTAGTCAGCATGTGGGGCCCCTGGATGGTGGTGTTGGGTCTATGGCCCCTCCAGCAGCTGTGGGTGCAGACAGCATGTGGGCCCCTGGATGGTGCTGTTAGCTCTATGACCCCTCCAGCAGATGTGGGTGCAGTCAGCATGTGGGGCCCTTGGATGGTGGTGTTGGCTCTGTGGGGGTAGTCACCGTGTGGGGCCCCTGGATGGTGGTGTTGGCTCTATGGCCCCTCCAGCAGCTGTGGGTGCAGTCAGCATGTGGGCCCCTGGATGGTGGTGTTGGCTCTATGGCCCCTCCAGCAGCTGTGGGTGCAGTCAGCATGTGGGGCCCCTGGATGGTGCTGTTAGCTCTATGACCCCTCCAGCAGCTGTGGGTGTGCAGTCAGGATGTGGGGCCCCTGGATGGTGGTGTTGGCTCTATGGCCCCCAGCAGGTGTGGGTGCAGTCAGCATGTGGGGTCCCTGGATGGTGGTGTTGGCTCTATGGCTCCTCCAGCAGCTGTGGGTGCAATCAGCATGTGGGGTCCCTGGATGGTGGTGTTCGCTCTATGGCCCCTCCAGTGGGTGCAGTCAGCATGTGGGGCTCCTGGGTTGTTTGGCTCTATGGCCCTCCAGCAGCTGTGGGTGCAGTCAGCATGTGGGGCCCCTGGATGGTGGTGTTGGCTCTATGGCCCCTCCTGCAGCTGTGGGTGCTGTCTGCATGTGGGCCCCTGGATGGTGGTGTTGGCTCTATGCCCCTCCAGCAGCTGTGGGTGCAGTCAGCATGTGGGGCCCCTGGATGGTGGTGTTGGCTCCATGGCTCCTCCAGCAGCTGTGGGTGCATTCAACATGGGGGGGCCCCTGGATGGTGGTGTTGGCTCTATGGACCCTCCAGCAGCTGTGGGTGCAGTCAGCATGGGGGGCCCCTGGATGGTGGTGTTGGCTCTATGGCCCCTCCAGCAGCTGTGCGTGCAGTCAGCATGTGGGGCCCCTGGATGGTGGTGTTGGCTCTATGGCTCCTCCAGCAGCTGTGGGTGCAGTCAGCATGTGGGGCCCCTGGATGGTGGTGTTGGCTCTATGGCTCCTCCAGCAGCTGTGGGTGCAGTCAGCTCCAGATACCTGTGACACCTGACCAGAACCTTACAGAGTCACTCCGTGCCTGTCTAACTGTTGTCCGGGCTGCACACGCCGCTCACTCTGCATAACAGCTAAGGTCATAATAATGTGACTCTACCGTGTATAAAGCCCGGTTAACACACTGCTGCTAAATCCAAGGTAGAAACCGGTCATAAAAACAGGTAAACCAGGGGCCACATGTATGAAAACTGTCTCTGGCTAACACGTACTTTGTTGCCCATAGCAACCAGAGCGCCCCTCTCATTTTTTTCAGAGGTCTATATGAAATGAGAGGGGCGCTCTGACTGGTGGCTAAGTTTTCATACATGTGGCCCCTGGTTTTTTATGCTCTTTTTGTCTGTAAAATACATGAAGCTTTGCCGTGTGAATGAGGCGAGGAGAGACCCTCACTGCCCAACATCAGCACAGACGTCTGGAGGAAGAGACGGAAACTTACTTGTAAAACTTTTCCTGGGGAGGAAGAGCCCACGTGATCGTCAGAGCGTGAACCTTCTTAATGGGGACGACTGTAAAGAGAAACAAAGGAGCCGGTGAATGGTAGGTGCAGTGCGAGCCGCCATCACATCGGAGAGACGGCCAATGGTGGGTGCAGTGCGAGCCGCCCGTCACACCGGAGAGATGGTGAATGGTGCGCGCAGTGCGAGTCGCCCGTCACACCGGAGAGACGGTGAATGGTGGGCGCAGCGCGAGCCGCCCGTCACATCGGAGAGACGGTGAATGGTGGGCGCAGTGCGAGCCGCCCGTCACATCGGAGAGATGGTGAATGGTGGTGCATGACCGCCCGCACATCGGGAGCGGTAATGTGCGCAGGCGGCCCCGTCACACCGGAGAGATGGTGAATGGTGGGCGCAGTGCGAGCCGCCCGTCACATCGGAGAGACGGTGAATGGTGGGTGCAGTGCGAGCCGCCATCACATCGGAGAGACGGTGAATGGTGGGTGCAGTGCGAGCCGCCCGTCACATCGGAGAGACGGCGAATGGTGGGCGCAGCGCGAGCCGCCCGTCACATCGGAGAGAGGGTGAATGGTGCACACAGCGCAGGCCGCCTGGAGGAACGGTGAATGGGCCCGGGCTGCACTACAAGCTTGTGACCTGTCTGGGGGTCCACGAGAGTCCAGGGGCTGAGACCTCTCCCCACTGATCACCGAAACGAAGGGGCAAGAAAGGCTCCGAGTGCTGCGCCCCTCAGATGGGACCAGATATCCTCCGAGTGCACGGTGTACACGGAAAGTCTATGGGCCGCCTCTAGCAAAGCTGTCTAATTGTAACACAGTCTGCGCTACCCATAGCCACTGACCAGAGCCCAGGGAGGTCCCGAGTGGGATATGCCCCCCAGGACACAAGTACAGCACTGGTCTTCACAAGATAACCCCTTTACTAAAAGTAAATCCCGGAAAGTTGGAAACATTCAGGCACCGACACCAACAACTCGGATGTGATCTCGGGGGCGTCCATTATACAAACCTCTGTACAGTGTATTGAACCCCGGGGTGTCGAAAGGGTCGCTCAGGTGGCTAAAATCAGGTTTCTGCAAACCACTGCGGGAAAACAAACCTGGAATTAGCGGGAAAAAAAAAAAGAATTCTCCCAGATCCCGGAGGTGAAGCCTCAGCGGCCGCAGCCCCGGGCGCCACTTACTTGTTGGGGACCTCGCTGAAGATCTCCCGCGCCCACTCCTCCAGCGTATCCAGAGTTTCTGCAGAGATCAGAATACAATGAGTAACGGGGCGGCTGGACCTGCGGCTCCCGGGCGGCGGCGCGGCTCCATACCGTTAGACTGGACGGCCAGGGTCATGTAGTGCGCGGAGTAGTACGTCCGGTAGAACTCGCGGAGGCGGGCGTGGGTGTCAATGTGCTTCTCTTCAGGTTCGTATTTCAGGGTCTGAGCATTTCCTGCAGATTCAGGGGGAGGGTGAGGCCGCGGTCACATGGCTAATGTCCTGCGCTTTTTACACCTGATACATCGCGGCGCTGATGATTCTGCTGCAGGTTAATCCTGTGCACTCTAGTTTTACCCCTTCTATTAGTTGACTCACTTTATGCCACTAACTGCCCCAAAAATGTTGGAATATGGCATGGAACACTAAACCACGCCTACTAACCATGAAACCACACCCCTTTGTCAGACAAGGTGCTGAAGTGTCGCAAATAATAATGATAGAAGGGGTATAAACCATGTACGTCTCTATTTTTGGAGAATTCGGGCACAACTGCCTAAACAAAGTGCAGAACTATACAGACAATTAAAGAACTCACCCCAGAAAAACTTCCCCATCGGGTGACCGGGTCTGGCCAGACTCCCAAAGAGCATCTCCTTGCGGTTAGAGTCGGAGGGTCGAGCTAGCTCGTACTCTGCAACATTACCAGAAAGTGAGACCTACGACTGCAGTAAAATAAGGGAAAAAAAATCCAATACAAATGAGGGGAAGCACGGACTCACCACTGTCCACGGCCTGTACCTCCCGGTCTATGGCATCACTGACCATCAGCGGGGAGATAAAGAACTGCGCCCACCTGAGGAGAGAACACAGGTAATACGGGTGCCATCACAGTAGGGGGCACGGCGTCTGCAAATGTGGGCCGGTGGTGATACAATTATGGCGTCAGTATATACGGAGGGCGATGCCGCCACCACCACCATCATGGCGTCAGTATATACGGAGGGCGATGCCGCCACCACCACCATCATGGCGTCAGTACATATGGAGGGCGATGCCACCACCATCATGGCGTCAGTACATATGGAGGGCGATGCCACCACCACCACATCATGGCGTCAGTATATACGGAGGGCGATGCCGCCACAACCAACATCAACACGTCAGAAAAAAAGTAACGAGATGCCGCCACCACAACCATCATGGCGTCAGTATATACGGAGGGCGATGCCGCCACCACACCATCATGGCGTCTGTATAACGGAGGCGAGGCCGCAGCCACCACCATCATGGCGTCAGTACATATGGAGGGCGATGCCACCACCATCATGGCGTCATGGTATATACCGTAGGGCGATGCCCCACTCAAACAATGGCGTCAGATAACGGAGGGCGATGCCCGCCCACCACCATCATGGCGTCAGTATATACGGAGGGCGATGCCGCCACCACCATCATTGCGTCAGTATATACGGAGGGCGATGCCGCCACCACCATCAATGGCTCCTGTATAAAGAGGCGATGCCACCCACATCATGGCGTCAGTATATACAGGCGGGGCGATGCACCATCGTGTCCGTATATTGGAGGGCGATGCCACCAACCATCATGGCGTCTGTATAATAGGAGGCGATGCCACCACCATCATGGCGTCAGTATATATGGAGGGCGATGCCGCCACCACCATCATGGCGTCAGTATATACGGAGGGCGATGCCGCCACCACCATCATGGCGTCAGTATATATGGAGGGCGATGCCGCCACCACCATCATGGCGTCTGTATAAAGGAGGCGATGCCACCACCATCATGGCGTCTGTATAAAGGAGGCGATGCCACCACCATCATGGCGTCTGTATAAAGGAGGCGATGCCACCACCATCATGGCGTCTGTATAAAGGAGGCGATGCCACCACCATCATGGCGTCTGTATAAAGGAGGCGATGCCACCACCATCATGGCGTCTGTATAAAGGAGGCGATGCTCCTGTCTCTGGCATTGGGTCGTGTATTGGGGCCTCCATCTTACCGGTCCAGCGCCTCCTTGAAGTACTTCCTCTGGACGTCAAACTGGAAGATGGTGCGCTCGCAGTCCGTCGAGGCGTTGTCGCTGCCGCCGTGTTTTTTCAGGAACGCATCGAAGCCGTTCTCGTCAGGGTACTTCTCGCTGCCCATGAAGACCACTGCAGGGGACACAGGCAGAGGGGGTCACATCATGTGTCACACGGACCCCTCCGCCCTCCGCGTTACCACAGGGGACACTCACTGTGCTCCAAGAAGTGCGCCAATCCTGGCAGATCGTCGGGGTCGCTGAAACTCCCCACTCCGATGCACAGGGCGGCGGCGGACTGCGGAGAGCAAGCGGTTACAACTTGATTGAATGCATAGGGACCAACAAATACGAGGCGGGGAAGTGTCATGGTGGAGACTGCGTCCTGGGAGGATCTCATGTGACACCCCACCACAGACCACCTCGCCCCACACAGGGCTTCACAGCAGAGACGGCGTCCTGGGAGGACCTGCTAGGACACCCCACCACAGACCACCTCGCCCCACACAGCGCTTCACAGCTGAGACGGCGTCCTGGGAGGACCTGCTAGGACACCCCACCACAGACCACCTCGCCCCAAAACGGGGCGCTTCACAGCGGAGACGGCGTCCTGGGAGGACCTGCTAGGACACCCCACCACAGACCACCTCGCCCCACACAGGCTTCACAGCAGAGACGGCGTCCTGGGAGACCTGCTTAGGACACCCCACCACAGACCACCTTGCCCCACACAGGGCTTCACAGCAGAGACGCGTCCTGGGAGGATCTGCTAGGACACCCCACCACAGACCACCTCGCCCCACACAGGGCTTCACAGCAGCCGGCGTCCGGGTAGGACCTGCTAGGACACCCCACCTCAGACCACCGCGCCCCACACTCCGCTTCACCGCGGAGACGGCGTCCTGGGAGGACCTGCTAGGACACCCCACCACAGACCACCGCGGCCCACACAGGGCTTCACAGCGGAGAACGGCGTCCGGGGAGGACCTGCTAGAGACACCCCACCACAGACCACCTCGCCCCACACAGGGCTTCACAGCGGAGACGGCGTCCTGGGAGACCTGCTAGGACACCCCACCACAGCCCCACCGCGGCCCCACACAGGGCTTCCACAGCAGAGACGGCGTCCTGGGAGGACCTGCTAGGAACCCCACCACAGACCACCTCGCCCCAAACAGGGTTTCCCACAGCAAGATGGCGTCCTGGGAGGATCTGCTAGGACACCCCACCACAGACCACCTCGCCCCAGACAGGGATAAACAGCAGAGATGGCATCCTGGGAGAATCTGCTAGGACACCCCACCACAGACCCCCTGGCCCCACACAGGGCTTCACAGCGGAGACGGCGTCCTGGGAGGATCTGCTAGGACACCCCACCCCAGACCACCGCGGACCACACAGGGCTTCACAGCGGAGACGGCGTCCTGGGAGGATCTGCTAGGACACCCCACCACAGACCACCGCGGACCACACAGGGCTTCACAGCAGAGACAGCGTCCTGGAGGACCTGCTAGGACACACCCCACCACAGACCACCTCGCCCCACACAGGGCTTCACAGCGGAGACGGCGTCCTGGAGGATCTGCTAGGACACCCCACCACAGACCACCTCGCACCACACAGGGCTTCACAGCGGAGAAGGCGTCCTGGAGGATCTGCTAGGACACCCCACCACAGACCACCTCGCCCCACACAGGGCTTCACAGCGGAGACGGCGTCCTGGGAGGATCTGCTAGGACACCCCACCACAGACCACCGTCGCGGACCACACACAGGGCTTCACAGCGAGAACGGCGTCCTGGAGGACCTGCTAGGACACCCCACCACAGACCACCTCGCCCCACACAGGGCTTCACAGCGAAAACCGCGTCCTGGGAGGACCTGCTAGGACACCCCACCACAGACCACCTTGCCCCACACAGGGCTTCACAGTGAGACGGCGTCCTGGGAGGACCTGCTAGGACACCCCACCACAGACCACCTCGCCCCACCCAGGGCTTCACAGCGGAGACGGCGTCCTGGGAGGACCTGCTAGGACACCCCACCACAGACCACCTCGCCCCACACAGGGCTTCACAGCGGAGACGGTGTCCTGGGAGGACCTGCTAGGACACCCCACCACAGACCACCCTCGCCCACACAGGGCTTCACAGCGAGACAGCGTCCTGGGAGGACCTGCTAGGACACCCCACCACAGACCACCTCGCCCCACACAGGGCTTCACATGCGGAAAGACAGCGTCCTGGGAGGACCTGCTAGGACACCCCACCACAGACCACCGCGCCCCACACAGGGCTTCACAGCAGAGACAGCGTCCTGGGAGGATCTGCTAGGACACCCCACCACAGACCACCTCGCCCACACACAGGGGCTTCACAGCAGAGCCCGCTGTCCTGGGAGGACCTGCTAGGACACCCCACCACAGACCACCGCGGCCCACACAGGGCTTCACAGCAGAGATGGCGTCCTGGGAGGATCTGCTAGGACACCCCACCACAGACCACCGCGGCCCACACAGGGCTTCACAGCAGCAAACAGGGAAACCGCTCTCTTGTTCTCCAGAGGAAATTATCTAAAATCCGGACCAATGAACCGGTTACCACCGAACGACGCTCAGCCTGCGCCGCCCAGAAGAGAAACGCTGACCAACGAACGTTCACCAGAGGCCACAGTCATCCATAGGACCTGTCTGGTATTACAGCTCAGCCACATTCACTTCAAAGCAGCTGAGCTGCAGTACCAGACATGGCCTGTGGACAGGAGTGGCGCTGTTTCTAGAAGGTGCAGCCATAGATCTCTAACGCTAAACAAAGTCCACTTTATAAAACCAGTTACTCTAGATATCGATGGAGGGATCTAGGTAACACTCAGCTCCGGGCGTCGCAACGCAGCACCCGCGGCATCATGGTGCGGCACCCGCGGCATCATGGTGCGGCACCCGCGGCATCATGGTGCGGCACCCGCGGCATCATGGTGCGGCACCCGCGGCATCATGGTGCGGCACCCGCGGCATCATGGTGCGGCACCCGCGGCATCTGGTGCGGCACCCGCGGCATCATGTGCGGCACCCGCGGGATCATGTGCGGCACCCGCGCATCATGGTGCGGCCACCTCGCGGGATCATGGTGCGGCCCCGCGGCATCGTAGTGCGGCACCCGCGGCATCATAGTGCGGCACCCGCGGCATCATAGTGCGGCACCCGCGGCATCATAGTGCGGCACCCGCGGCATCATAGTGCGGCACCCGCGGCATCATAGTGCGGCACCCGCGGCATCATAGTGCGGCACCCGCGGCATCAAAAGTGCGGCACCCGCGGCAGCTTAGTGCGGCACCCGCGGCATTATTGTGCGGCACCCGCGGCTTCCTATTGCGGCACCCGCGGCATCATAGTGCGGCACCCGCGGCATCATAGTGCGGCACCCGCAGCGATTGCTTCCCCTGTGGTTCAGGAAGGGTGCGTGAATTTTAGCTTTGTTTACTTCTGTAATAACTCATTATAAGTTCGGATGGAGGCTCCATTATTCTATAACAGGAGCCGCACATCCCGATGTTCCCTGTAGTCCGGCCTCATGAGCCGAATCTGGGCACCATCCGGAGGAGTTTACTGGCAGCAGCTTCATCACAGAGGAATCATTGGGGAGCCCTGTAATCAAGCCCCATAACTGAACCTCATTGAGCTATAAGGAAACCTGGCACCGCTGCTGGTATCACGGAGATCCAGCACAGAGTGCGGCAGGAGATGCTGGTTGTTCCCAGTGCGCAGATATAATGAACATGGGAAGGCTGTAAAAGGAGAACGTCCAGGAGAGTGATGATGAAATCACAGCGTCGGCCAACGCCCAACACCATGGCGGGAACAGAGTCCAACAGAATAAATAGCAGAAACAGGAGTCAAGGTCTGAGACAGAAGTGTCGGAAGTTACTGGATGAAATGGGACAAAAGCCAAATGGGAGGCGACACCATCACGGGCGTCTACATGCGCTGGAACTGCTAGAAGTACAGATCGACGTCTAACACTGCGGTCACCGACTGTGACTCCTGCTTCTACCATTGGTTCCTCATTTGTTCTGCTGGACATTATCTATGTTCCAGACATATTTGTGGGCGTTCTGTCTCCTGACACTCGCTCTCTCCCGATGTTCTCCTCTTACAACCTTCCCATGTTCTTTATACTTTCTCTGTGTTTTACAGACAGCTAAATGGGAACAACCAACATCTTCTGCCGCACTCCCTGTTGGATTTCCTTGGTAAGGGAGCTATATATTCAGTAATATACACACAACTAAGGCCCTGTTCACACGGCGGATTGGGGCGCGGTTTTTGGCCGCGGGTTCCGACGCGGTTTCCGCGGCCAAAACCACGCCCAGTTTATTAACATGGTTTCCTGTGGGAAACCACGTTAATATTCACACGCCGCGGGTTTCCCCCCCCCCGCTATTAATTTGCATGGGGGCAAACCATCGGCGCAAGCCGCGCCCCAAACCACGCCCCCCGCGTCGAGACCACGCCCAGCGCCAGCGTCGCAAACCTGCGTCGGGGGACGCGAGTTTTCGTCGAGGTTCGACGAGCGAAAACCGCCGTGCGAACAGGGCCTAATTGGAACAACCAACATCTTCTGCCGCACTCCCTGCTGGATTTCCTTGGTAAGGGAGCTATATATTCAGTATTGTACACACAATGAATGGGAACAACCAACATCTTCTGCACCCTGCTGGATTTTTAGGTAAGGGAGCTGTATGATCTATTGATGCAAGTAATGGCACATTGTTTTCTTCCAATTAATCCGCAGATCGAGGAGGTTTGGACTTTCCCTTTTTCCTGCAGAATGATTTGTATTTTCAGACTTGAGGGGATTTGTTCTAAAAAATTACAAGGCGATTCCACGACTCCTTCCACCTATTAATCTGGAAATCTTCTGCCGCTAATACCACTGTTGGGACCCGTCACAGAACATGCAGTCCCTCCAGCAGACCCCTCCCCCCCCTGTGCGGTCCCTCCGGCAGACCCCCCCCCCCCCCCCCCCCTGTGCGGTCCCTCCGCAGACTCCCCCCCCCCCCACGTGTAGTCCCTTCCGGCAGACTCACCCCTCCCCCCCCCCCTTGTGCGGTCCCTCCGGCAGACTCACCCCCCCCCACCGTGTAGTCCCTCCAGCAGACCCCCCCCCCGTGCAGTCCCTCCAGCAGACCCCCCCCGTGCAGTCCCTCCAGCTGCCCCCCCCCCCGTGCAGTCCCTCCAGCTGCCCCCCCCCCCGGGCCGTCCCCCCACCTGACCCCCCCCCCCCGTGCCGTCCCACCAGCAGACCCCCCCCCCCCCCGTGCAGTCCCTCCAGCAGACCCCCCCCCCCGTGCACTCCCTCCAGCAGACCCCCCCCCCCCGGGCTGTCCCTCCAGCCGACCCCCTCCCCCCGTGCAGTCCCTCCAGCAGACCCCCTCCCCCCGTGCAGTCCCTCCAGCAGACCCCCTCCCCCCGTGCAGTCCCTCCAGCAGACCCCCCCCCAGTGCAGTCCCTCCAGCAGACCCCCCCCCAGTGCAGTCCCTCCAGCAGAACCCCCCCCGTGCACTCCCTCCAGCAGAACCCCCCCCGTGCACTCCCTCCAGCAGACCCCCCCCCCGTGCAGTCCCTCCAGCAGACCCCCCCGTGCAGTCCCTCCAGCAGACCCCCCCCCCCGTGCAGTCCCTCCAGCAACTCCCCCCAGTGCAGTCCCTCCAGCAGACCACCCCCCGTGCAGTCCCTCCAGCAGACCCCCCCCCCCGTGGAGTCCCTCCAGCAGACCCCCCCCCCCGTGCAGTCCCTCCAGCAGACCCCCCCCCGTGCAGTCCCTCCAGCAGACCCCCCCCCCCGTGCAGTCCCTCCAGCAGACCCCCCCCGTGCAGTCCCTCCAGCAGACCCCCCCATTACCAGCTTCTCGGTGCAGCCCTTCTTGTCCTTGGCGCACACACTCTCCTCGTCCTCCTCTTCATCATCCTCCTCTTCCTCGCTCTCCTCTTCAGACTCCCACTCCTCTTCATCGTCGTCATCTTCTTCTTCATCGGAGGAGGAGTCGGGGGCGGTGTGACCCGCGGACGCCATGTCAGAGATGAGCAGCGCGCGGAGGCCATTGTCCAGCTGGATGAACCTACAGGAAGGAGAAGGTCGGGGAAGATGACGGACAGCTCAGCATCACGCCAACGACACATCTCAGGGGGGAGCTGCACCCGGCACAGGGCACTCACACTGGCACAGAGGGGGCAGCACCCGGCACAGAGGGGGCAGCACCTGGCACAGGGCCCTCACACTGGCACAGGGGGGGGCAGCACCCGGCACAGAGGGGGCAGCACCTGGCACAGAGGGGGGCAGCACCCGGCACAGAGGGGGGCAGCACCCGGCACAGGGCACTCACACTGGCACAGAGAGGTCCAGCACCCGGCACAGGGCACTCACACTGGCACAGAGAGGGCAGCACCCGGCACAGGGCACTCACACTGGCACAGAGGGGGCAGCACCCGGCACAGAGGGGGCAGCACCCGGCACAGAGGGGGCAGCACCCGGCACAGGACACTCACACTGGCACAGGGCACTCACACTCAGCACCCGGCACAGGGCACTCACACTGGCACAGAGGGGGCAGCACCCGGCACAGGGCACTCACACTGGCACAGAGGGGGCAGCACCCGGCACAGGGCACTCACACTGGCACAGAGGGCAGCACCCGGCACAGGGCACTCACACTAGCAGAGAGGGGGCAGCACCCGGCACAGGGCACTCACACTGGCACAGAGGGGGGGGCAGCACCAGGCACAGGGCACTCACACTGGCACAGAGGGGGGGGCAGCACCCGGCACAGGGCACTCACACTGGCACAGAGGGGGGGCAGCACCCGGCACAGGGCACTCACACTGGCACAGAGGGGCAGCGCCCGGCACAGGGCACTCACACTGGCACAGAGGGGGGGGGGCAGCACCCGCACAGGGCACTCACACTGGCACAGAGGGGGGGGCACACCCGCACAGGGCACTCCACTGGCACAGAGGGGGGGGCAGCACCCGGCACAGGGCACTCACACTGGCACAGAGGGGGGGCAGCACCCGGCACAGGGCACTCACACTGGCACAGAGGGGGGGGCAGCACCTGCACAGGGCACTCACACTGGCAGAGAGGGGCCAGCACCCGGCACAGGGCACTCCACATGGCAGAGAGGGCCAGCACCCGCACAGGGCCACTCACACTGGCACAGAGGGGGCAGCACCCGGCACAGGACACTCACACTGGCACAGGGCACTAACACTGGCACGGGGCAGCACCCGGCACAGGGCACTCACCTGGCACAGGGCACTCACACTGGCAAAAGAGGGGGTCAGCACCCGGCACAGGGCACTCACACTGGCACAGAGGGGGCAGCACCCGGCACAGGGCACTCACACTGGCACAGGGCTCTCACTGGCACAGAGGGGGCAGCACCCGGCACAGAGGGGGCAGCACCCGGCACAGGGCACTCACACTGGCACAGAGAGGGCAGCACCGGCACAGGGCACTCACACTGGCACAGAGGGGGCAGCACAGGGCACTCTCCCTGGCACAGAGTAGGCAGCATCCGGCACAGGGCACTCACACTGGGACTGAGCGGGCAGCACCCGGCACAGGGCACTCACACTGGCACAGAGGGGGCAGCACAGGGCACTCACACTGGCACAGAGGGGGCAGCACAGGGCACTCACACTGGCAAGGGCACTCACACTGGCACAGGCACTCACACTGGCACAAAGGGGCAGCACCCGCACAGGGCACTCACACTGGCACAGTGGGGGCAGCACCCGGCACAGGGCACTCACACTGGCACAGAGGGGGGCAGCACCCGGCACAGGGCACTCACACTGGCACAGAGGGGGCAGCACCCGGCACAGGGCACTCACACTGGCAGAGGGGGCAGCACCCGGCACAGGACACTCACACTGCACAGAGGGGGCAGCACCCGGCACAGGGCACTCACACTGGCACAGAGGGGGGGGGGCAGCACCCGGCACAGGGCACTCACACTGGCACAGAGCACTCACACTGGCACAGAGGGGGCAGCACCCGGCACAGGGCACTCACACTGGCAAAGAGGGGGCAGCACCCGGCACAGGGCACTCACACTGGCACAGAGGGGGCAGCACCCGGCACAGGGCCCTCACACTGGCACAGGGCACTCACACTGGCACAGGGGGGGCAGCACCCGGCACAGGGCACTCACACTGGCACAGAGGGGGGGGCAGCACCCCGCAACAGGGCACTCACACTGGCACAGAGGGGCAGCACCCGGCACAGGGCACTCACACTGGCACAGTGGTGGCAGCACCCGCACAGAGGGGCAGCACCCGGCACAGGGCACTCACACTGGCACAGAGGGGGCAGCACCGCACAGGGCACTCACACTGGGACAGAGGGGGCAAACACTCGGCACAGGGCACTCACACTGGCACAGGGCACTCACACTGGCACAGGGGGCAGCACCCGGCACAGGGCACTCACACTGGCACAGAGGGGGGCAGCACCAGGCACAGGACACTCACACTGGCACAGGGGGGGCAGCACTCGGCACAGGGCACTCACACTGGCACAGAGGGGCAGCACCCGCACAGGGCACTCACACTGGCACAGAGCACTCACACAGGCACAGAGGGCAGCACCCGGCACAGGGCACTCACACTGGCACAGAGGGGCAGCACCCGCACAGGGCACTCACACTGGCACAGAGGGGCAGCACCCGGCACAGGCACTCACACTGGCACAGAGGGGGCAGCACCGCACAGGGCACTCACACTGGCACAGAGGGGGCAGCACCAGGCACAGAGGGGGAGCACCGCACAGAGGGGCAGCTCCCGGCACAGGGCACTCCCACCGGCACCGTGGGGGCAGCACCCGGCACAGGACACTCACACTGGCACAGAGGGGGGGCAGCACCCGGCACAGGACACTCACCACTGGCACAGAGGGCAGCACCCGCACAGGCACTCAGACTGGCACAGGGCACTCACACTGGCACAGAGGGGGGCAGCACCCGGCACAGGGCACTCACACTGGCACAGAGGGGCAGCACCGGCACAGGGCACTCACACTGGCACAGAGGGGGCACACCCGGCACAGGGCACTCACACTGGCACAGAGGGGGCAGCACCCGGCACAGGACACTCACACTGGCACAGAGGGGGCAGCACCCCGGCACAGGGCACTCACACTGGCACAGGGCACTGACACTGGCAGAGGGGGGGGCAGCACCCGGCACAGGGCACTCACACTGGCACAGAGGGGGGGGGGCAGCACCCGGCACAGGGCACTCACACTGGCACAGAGGGGGCAGCACCTGACACAGGGCACTCACACTGGCACAGGACACTCACACCGGCACAGGGCATTCACACTGGCACAGGGCACTCACACCGGCACAGAGGGGGCAGCACCCGGCACAGGACACTCACACTGGCACAGAGGGGGGGGCAGCACCCGGCACAGGGCCCTCACACTGGCACAGGGCACTCACACTGGCACAGAGGGGCCAGCACCCGGCACAGGGCACTCACACTGGCACAGAGGGGGCAGCACCCGGCACAGGGCACTCACACTGGCACAGAGGGGGCAGCACCCGGCACAGGGCACTCTCACACACAGCGGCCCCGGGGGCTCAGTCAGTATTGGGGGAGAGGATGCAGCACTTAGCCTATAGCATGACGCAGCAGCAGTTTGACGTCACGGGCCGCGCTGCTGACGTCACTGACCGGTATTTCTTGGGGTCGCTGGGAGACTTGACGATGTGCGCGTCCTCGGCGTCGCCCCCGGTGTCCGCCTCCTCCCTGCCGCCGGCGGGGTCTCCGTGCGGGGCCGGGCACGGGCAGGCGGCTTTGTGCGGGTTCCTCGCGGGCATGTCGCACCGATGACACGGGACACACAGTGACGGGACCCCGGCGCTCCAGGCCGCACAGGAGCCGGCGATCTCCAGCTCAGCCAATCAGGAGCTTCAGGGGAGATCACGTGGACTCCGAGCAGCCAATCATCCGTCAGAGAGCCGCGGAGGGGCGGAGATTCCTGCGACTGACCAATCAGAGCGGCCTTTGTTGCTACGTTGGATGGTTGTTCCGGAAGTTTGTGCAGGTGACAGCACGTGGGCATCAGCTGTGGAGGCTCCGGGCGCTGAGGAGAAGCCCGCGGCGATGGCTGCGGCACCCGGGGCCGCCTCCCCTGTGGTGTCCGGGGCCGCGGGTCCGAGCAGGGACGGGGCAGACGGCACCTCAGGGGATCGAGCAAAGCGGCCGTCTATGGGAAATGTGAGGAAAAGGAGTCCTCGCGCTCCCGACGCCCGCGGCTCCCTCTGTGGCTCCAACCTGGGGCCCAGGAGACTTTCATCATTTATTCCCATATTTAGAAAACCTAAAATTACCACAAAAAAAAGCAATTTTGGGGTCTGGATTTTCTGTTCCGTGTACGGGATAAATGATAGGTTAAAGGGGTTTTGCCAGGAAGTGCCTTATCTGCTAAGAAGCAAATGTCAACAAGCCACGCAAAGCTGAGAGACACACACAGCCAGAGCACAGAGCCATGCATAAGGGATCGTGTGCAATGTTCACTCAAATAAACTACAACTAGTGGATTCTATATACAAAAGACAACATATTTCTACCCGGTGCCTTGAAAGCTTCTGCAGCTCAGTCTCATCAGATACAAAGTGTACTCTGGGCAAGCCCGGCCAGCAGCTCTTGTCAGGTCGTATCTAATAGAAGCTTTGAAGTAACTAAGGGCAGGTAAGGAAGGCTGTAAGGCCATGTTCACACGGCTTAACATGGGCCGTATTTCGGTCCGTAATTACGCGCCGAAGTGCGCCAATTACGGCCAAAAACGGCCCATTCATTACGGTAATTCACAGTTCTCATTGAGAACTATGGATTACGTCTCCTCTCCCCGCCCGGCGAATCCGCCGGGCGGGGAGATAATTGACATGTCACTTTCTAGCGGCGTATATGCGCTGCTAGTAGTGATAGTCTATGGGCCGGCGAAGTGCCGGCCCCCCGCTCACTCCCCCGCCCCCGTCCACACGGCGTAATTGCGGGGCGTAATTAACGTCCCGCAATTAAGCCGTGTGAACATAGCCTAACTCTCTCAGGCTGCAATGTTTGTCATCACATATATTTAGAAAAGTGATTAAATACTCTTTTTGGAGGATCCCACGTCAACATTACATCGTGGCAAAACCCTTTTAATGGATTGGACTTTTACAGATGCGAAAACGATTATGTCTCTTATATTTATACCCAGACTAAAGGGGGATTTGAGGTTTTTAGCTTTTTGTTTTTTTACTTTTAGATACTTTTTATTTACTGTCACATTCAGCCCCTCCCAGGATCCTTCATCACCATGTACAGAGGATGCACCAAGATGGCGCTTTTGTGACTTCCCTCCTGGATCCGGCAATTAAAGAACCAATGAAGAGATTTTACCACGAAGGAAAATGGACGTGAAGCTTGAAAACTGAGCGTTAAACGTTTTCCACCTTCATCATCAAAGATTCTACAGCGTTTTTGTTTTCGCTGCTCCCTTAGTGACCCATTGGGTGGCACGCATGAGATTTCTTGTGTTAACACCCAGTTTCATGCGCCTAACAGAATGCGCCTGACTTATGAACCCGCTATACAGTGAGCCATAAATCAGGTGCATTCTAGCGCTTCAAAAGCAAGGATTCTCCAGCTCCTTAAAATATATGTTTTATATATGATTTCCAAAACTTTCAAACTCCATATCCAGGACAAAAAAAGCCCACGCGTTTTGGGTGAAAGCACCCTTATTCATGATGCCATGAGTAAGGGTGCTTTCACCCAAAACGCGTGGGCTTTTTTTGTCCTGGATATGGAGTTTGAAAGTTTGGAAACTATATAAACATATATTTTTAA